>APFE030118444.1:1607-12428 GCA_000404065.3 Pinus taeda
AAGGTACCGGAAGGGAGTCTCTAGGTCACTTTCCTGGATAATGAGCTGAAGTTGACAGGAAGTGATCTTCGTCGAAGGTGGGCCATAATGTTTCCCACATCACCGACACGAGACGGGAAGAGACAATGTTGTGAATTAAGATTATATGAACTATCAAATGGAGGTTGTTTCTTTCAGAGGTCAACTTCTCTTGAACATATCGGCGGCACGACAGTGGAGTTGGAAGTATTTGACATCGATGGATCAGAAGTCATGATGACGAGGCAATGAGCAGATGAGAGATCAAATAGGATTACCCAAACCCACGGAGGCAAGTGAAAAATGAGATGAGATATCCCCACCCCGACACGAAAGCAGAGAAGTGCCATGTTCAAGAGCGACATACTGCCGACACGACAATAATTATGGTTCCCAAAATTTTCTTTTTTTCCCCCACCATTTCTGGCGAGTACCCCAAATATTTTTAACAAGCTTGATGGGGATAGCATATGCTTGTGGAGCGTCATTTCGATGGAGTCCGATGTCATTAAGTTTTAACGAGTCTGACAAAGGAAGAACTCGTCGTCTTTTCATGTTTAGAGAGTTTGAAAAGACAGCAGAAAAGGAAACTCCAGGGGTTTCCTTTTTCGTAAAGTTGTGTCTATCGGGCCCGAAAAAGTATAAAATAATGCCCGAAAGAACCGCTCGACCATTACGATCGAGGATTACTTTTCATAAATAGTAATTTCGACCTGAAAAAGTAAAAAAGCGATCAAAACTACGTCGTTTTGTAACCATTAACGAGTTTGAAACGACAAAAACCCGGTAATCTTTTTATGTTTTAACGGTCGACAAAAGAACTTAAAACGACCGCCCCTTAGTAACGTTTAACGAGCCAAGAGGGATAACTCGGCAATCTTTTCCTCTTTAAAAGGTCAGGAAAAGAGCTGAAAGCAGACCGTACAATAACCTTTTCTCATGTTTTACCGAGCTTGAAAAAGTTGAAAAAGAGCTCGTTTGATTGCGTTGAGTTGCACCAAGCCCTCTCATCATGCAAAAATAGCATAAAACCCACTTCGACATGAAAATATCCCACAAATACTCAAAAATATCATTTCTAATGTATTTTTAGGTCAAAATAATGCTATAAATAGTAAAATGGTAAAAAATAAAGTTACTTTTCACTTTTTACCTTGTGAGTTCACTATTGGAGGGTTTTTGGTGCAAATTTCAACTGCTGATTGCGATCAATCCAGGAGACCATTCGAGCCGCCATCTGCAACAGGTAAGAGGCCTCATCCCTATCTTTGTTTTCATGCCATTTTTTAAGATTTTTATCCATAATTCAGCCCCCTGCAAGGGGATTTGCAAATTTTTAGGGTTGCGCCATTGGCGCGGGTTTCCTGCACGGGACCGCGCCAATGGTGATTTTTCCCTAAAGGGGTCGCACCATTGGAGCGACTGTTTTAGGAACAGTCACGCCAACCACGCGATCTCATTTTGTCACATATTTGACTGTTGAAATTGCAAATTTTTCCCAGTTTTAGGTTTCATTAATGATCTAATGATTGAAATTTCACCTTTGGTTGCAGGGTTTTGTCAAAATGGTTCTAGAATGGAAAGAACGAGAGCATAATGACGTGGATGCCATGGCATTAGAGGATGATGACTATCTGAATGCTCTGAGAGACTGTGGCTTGAAGAAATTCTTCCACACCTCGTACCTATGTGCACAACCTGAGCTACTGCGCCTCATAGTGGATGCTTGGGATACAGAGGATCAGGTATTTCGCCTGAAAGACCAGGCATTGGAGTTGGATGTTTCCGATGTCTACTTCATCACTGGGTTATCGCGGCGAGGTGCACGGCCTATCTTGACTGGTAGTCGGCCTTCTGGAGAGAAGATAGAGGAGGTGATGGAACGAGTGTGTCCTGGGGCACGGTTTGGAGCAAACAGCAGGAAGGTAGATATCAACACGGTGCCCGACCTGGTAGTACGAGTTATTTTATTCACCATTACCCGGACAGCCGGGATACAGGCGCCCGACGATGCCAGAAAAAATCATTTGCTGCTGGCCACTGAGTGTCTCCATCCTACATTGTTTGATTGGGCCACAGCAGTGACAACCAACATTAAACGACAGCTTACCAAGTGTAAGCGTGATGGAAACAAACAGTTTGGATATGGATCGATCGTGGTGACTTTCTTTCTGGAGTGACTGCCGATCTTCAGGGTACAGGGGGAATAGTGGCAGACCCAGTGTTGCGGGAACCGAGGTTGCATCGATGGGCAGAACTCATGCCCAGAGGAGGAGGGGGTCAGCAGATGTCCTAGAAGCCCGAGTTCTTCATCTGGCTCTGTCACCAGATGATTGTCATTGAGGACTGGCCCGATGCGGGCACGGATTTCACTGGAGATTCTAATCTCCCTCTACCTGCCAGAGAGGACTGGGATGAGGAGCTGGGTAAGAACTCTTTGTTTTTTAACGTTTTTATGTATTTAAGTTTTTTTTTGTTAATACATGCCTATCTCTTACAGCGTCTATATATGTCTACAGATGTTGGTGCAGAGCGACCAGCTGACTTGCCTCATAACGTGCGGAGAGCACAACCTGCAGCGGGCCCTCAAGTAGAGGGTGAGGATGATTTAGTACAGAACCTTGAGGCACTTACTCGAGGTATTCCAGATTACGGCAGATTGGCGGACGTGCCTAGAGCGTACCAGAGGCACACGGTGGGAGTATCTACTCGGGTCCATCGTTTGTTGAGACGTTTGGTGCGAGCGGTGACATGCTATCATGAGCATCACCGTGATTAGACGCCTAGCTTTCCTTTTTGCATATTTTTGAGGAACACGCTGTCAGCAGCTGTATGGGCTTTGGACATGTATTATTTTTTGGATTATGTAACGCGCGGGGCGCGAACATTTTGACTCACATATATATATATATATAATATATTATATATATATATATATATATATGTATATATATATATAGATTATATATATATATATGTTTATGGTTTATTATTGTGTTTTCATGTGCTTGCTTGCATAATGTTTTATTTACAAATTTCGCAAATGTCTATCTAATACATGATTGGCCAATGCATTAGATAATGTGTTTAATTGTCGTGGAATATGCTGATATGTAATGAACTCAAAATTCCTCTCTAACAATCTTACACGTAAATATAAGCTTAGAATATGATGGTCTCTAACAGAATAACGCCTATTGAGCTGGAGGACGACAAGTTGAGAATCCAGGTTTACCACCAATGCCCGAATGCCAAGATTAATTGCTTTAGTGAGGAGTTCGATTACGGCACAATATTCAGCGACATTATTCGTGGTACCATCCAAACAGACACCTTGAAGATCTATCAACTCACCATGAGGATCATAGATCACCCATGCCGCAGAGGACAAGTTACGAGTACTGCGACAGGCACCATCAGCGAAACCAATATAAGGCGTATTAGACATCTACACAAGAAGCGAAGACATAATAAGTGACAATCAAGCCTATTAAAATTTTGACACACATACACAACACACTTGCTAGAGTACATGTATATACAAAATGAAGTGTACCAACATCATGCATAGTACTTTTTCAAATATAGCCCGTTTCGGGGCTGTGCGAGAGGATTCCCTTCATAATCAATTAGCTCATAGGCCCCTTTTTGCAAAACTTTCTTGACAATGTAAGGGCCTAGCCACATAGATTCGAGCTTTCCATCTCCTAGCTTATCGTTTGCCTGATTCTATAGTAGAACTAAGTCTCCCTCGTTAAAAGAACGTGGATGTACAGTCTGGTCAAAGCGAGATTTGACTCACTTCTTCTGTGTTTCGATGGCCAAATTGGCTAGGCGACGAGTCTCATCTAGCCGTTCCAGATAAAGGAGACGTTCTTCTAATGGAGTGGTGTTGGGAAGTAGCTCGACAGATAATTTTAACGAAGGGATTTCACACTCGATTGGAAGGGTAGCCTCTAGTCCATAGACTAGTTGAAATGGAGTGAAACCAGTGGCATCCTTGATGGAAGTTCGGTAAGCCCACAAAGCAGGGAACAACATCAAATGCTAGTTAGACTTGTGCATGCCAACGATACGGTGAAGAATTGTAACCAAAATCTTATTGATCGCTTCAACTTGGCCATTGGATTGAGGGTAGTATGGAGTAGAACTATCGTGCTTTAAGCCTAGCTGGATTGTTAGTTCCGTCATCATATGATTTCGGAAATGCTTTCCGTGATCAGTGACGATGGCTTGGGGGACGCCGAATCACGAAATAATGTGGTTGAATAAAAATTGCGCCGCTGTGTGACCGTCTTCATTCAGTGTAGGCATCGCCTCGGCCCATTTAGTAAAGTAATCGACGCCAATGATGATGAACCCATGCCCCCCGGCCGAGCGAGGGTTACAGGTCACATAATGAATGCCCCATTTGGAAAAAGGGGCAACGGTAACAACAGGGTGCAAAGGAGCGGGGGGTGCTCGCATCTTCCACTGGAATATTTGGCACTCATGACAGGAACGAACAACAAGAATGCAATCCTTAAAGATAGAGGGCCAAAAGTAGCCAGCACGGAGGATTTTTGGGCAATTGCATATCCGGACATGTGACCACCACAAGCACCTGAGTGGCAATCATTCAAGACTCGCTCAGCTTCCTTGTGAGTAAGACAACGGCGGAGAACAGAGTCGGCGCCGAGGCGATATAAGGTATCCCCAATGATATGATATGGTTGAGATTGATGACGAATCCTTCACCGAGCATCTTTAGAAGTGCCCGGGCGAAAGGAGGACGTTTGCAAATATACAAGGATGTCACCGTACCAGGGGTCGAGGGTGCTGATGAGAAACAAAGTCTCATCCGGAATTTGATCCTCTGCATGAGATGGCGCAGAAGAAGATGGCAAAGAGCAAATTAACTCAGCAAAAACGAGCGATTTCTTTGACTTGGCGGTAGCGAATTCCAAGTCAAACTGTTGGAGGATGAAAATCCACTTTGAGTACTTGCCCCCCAGCAACTGGCGTGACAAGATATACGTCATGGGGTTGCAGTCGGAAATCACAGTAGTAGTGCGCAACAGAATATAGTGACGGAAACGTTGGACAGCGCAAACGGCGGCTAACGCCAACTTCTCGACATGTGCATATCGAGTTTCCGTATCTAAAAGGTTTCTACTGAGATAATAGATAACATGCTCAGTGTCATCATCATCGGTTTGAACAAGAACCATGCCGATAGTGGTGTCGGCGGCAGCTAAATACAGGGTGTAATCACGATGATAGTTTGGAGGGCGAAGTAATGGAGCAGAAACAAGGAGACCCTTGAGTCGCTCAAAAGATTCTTGAGCCATGGTATCCCAATGAAAAGGGACATCCTCTTTAAGTAAGCGTGTAAAACCTTTAGCCACCTCGGCATAGTTTGGAATGAAACGACGTAGAAAATTCACTTTTCCTTGCAAGCTCTGCAATTGTTGTAAGGTAGCAGGGGGAGGGAGATTGACTATGGCTTCGACTTTGAGGGGATCTAGTCAGATGCCCTCGTGGGAGACGACAAATCCTAGAAGTCGACCCGATTCTATGCAGAAGACACACTTGTGAGGATTAAGCCTGATTCGGTAGTGTCGACAGTGAAGAAATATCTCACGAAGGTGAGTAGGGTGGTCCTGACGCTTGGCTGAATGAGCTGGAAGATCATCCAGGTAGGGCTGTACAATGTGTCGTATGTCATGAAAAGCGTAGGACATTGCACGTTGGAAGGTAGCGCTGGCATTTTTTAGACCGAAAGGAAGTTTCTTATAGGCAAAAGTACCCCATGGACAGATGAAAGCGGTCTTGTGTTGATCAGTGGGAGCAATATTGATCTGGTTGTAACCAGAAAAACCGTCCATAAAAGAATACATCTCGCTTCCCGCACACTCGTCAATAATCTGATCAATGAAAGGGGTGGGGAAGTTATCTTTAGGACAGGCCCGATTAATATCACGATAATCGACAAAAACGCGGATAGTTCCCTGTTTCTTAGTGACAGGTACAATATTAGAAACCCAATCTGTGAGTGGGATAGGATAAATAAAATCGGCTTTAAGAAGCTTTTCTACTTTGGCCTTGATCGCTGCAGCCTTTCGGGGGTGTACTAGACGTAAATGTTGACGAACTGGCTTAGCACCGGGGTACGTGATGATTTCATGCACCACAATGCTAGGATCAATGTCGGGCATTTCTTCATAGGACCAAGCAAAAACATCACGAAATTTGTGAAAAAGGTTCGAATAAAGTCAAATCTCCTCTGGAGTACAAGTGACGCCAATGTGAATGTGTTCGACGATCCCTGGTTTGATAGAGATATCGATGGGTTGGGTTTGCATAATGTTTGCCATATTACCTTCAGAAGAGGTTTGATAAACTTGAACAGGTGACTGAAGGAATCGAAATGGGAAACAAGGAACTGCTGGATACAAGTCGGCATATCCTGAGGGACAGAGAACAACAAGGAACAATGGTGGGTATCGTGCCAAGGAGGTTCCTCGAGAGACATAGTCTCAATAATAGCTTCATCGGAAGAAAATGTTTCTTTTAAGGGATTCGAAGAAGTTTGATCTACAAGCCCTAAGGATGGAGTGATCGTGTGGAAAACCTTGCTTGAAAGAGCAAGTTTAGAAGAAGGAGCCGATGCAGCTACGATTTCGACGTAGTTGAGTTCGGCAGGACTCAACGGCATCTGGTTGCCGCAAGAATCTACTTGGTCGATGGGAGGAATGATCCATGGATCAAGACAAGTAGAAATCATATTGACGGAAGCGACATTCAGAGGCGGGGCTGGAAAAACACCCATAAGGGCGAGATCTTTGAAAAGCCCGTGACCTAGACTCTCAATTGATTTGGAGGTATGCTCCACAAAAGGGATAGTTCCTTCCGAAGAGGAAGCGAAAAATGACAGCTGGTCGACCGTAATAATTTTCCCTTGGTGAGGGAAACGAATGATACGAAAGAAAGATGAAGCGACAGCTTGCATTGCATAGATCCAGCTGCGTCCGAGAAGGAGGTTGTAGGTTAGAGTAGCATCAACGACTTCAACTTCCATCTCGACCGTTTTCCCTTCCAAAGAGATGGGTAAACGTGGGAGTATACCATAAGGACGGGATGCTCTTCCATCAAAAGCTTCCAAGATGGTGGGAGACTGACTCAACGTGGGAGAACCAATAGCTTTCCAACAGGAAACAGACATGATGCAAGTTGAAGCACCTTCATCGATGACTGTACGATGGATAGTTTTCTTATCAATAACGACCTGTATAAGGAATGCAATTTGGGGAGGTAGTCTCTATGTATGGCGATCTAAGTCAAACGTAATTAAATCCGAGTCAGCCGGGTCTATGCCACCGATAGCGGATAGAAAGGACTTCCTCTGAGAGGGGCAGCTCTGGAGAAATTCTAAAGTGGACATAGCCAATGGAGTCTGGGCTAAATCCTCAACGATATTGTAGTGTTGAGCAGCATGGGTGTTTGGGTTGTAAGAAGATTTCCGGAGT
Organism: Pinus taeda; assembly: GCA_000404065.3. Lineage (NCBI taxonomy): Eukaryota > Viridiplantae > Streptophyta > Pinopsida > Pinales > Pinaceae > Pinus > Pinus taeda. Next base: position 9,134 of record APFE030118444.1, read on the forward strand.
ACTCCTTTTGGAGGGGGTCGAAGGGGCGTTTCAGTACTAGGTCTCTCGATATGGAGAGGGCTTGAACTGAACGGAGGAGCACTGGGGGGAACCTCAGGCTCCTTCCCGGTAGATGGATAATCCTTTGTTCGAGTACTGATATTAACAGGTATTGTTCCCGCCATGAACACTTGGGAACCGAAGGAAGAGGGAGGTTGAGAGGGGTCAGCGACCATTTGAGTTTGCTGTGAGGGAAAGGGTTCTTTAAGCACCGTAGGGACCCCAGGAGCGCATTTCAACAAACGACTAACTTCAGACCGCCGAGGGAAGTCTTTGGTATAGTGATCCCCATCACAGATAAGACAAGGATACTTGGGTTTGCGTTTGGCACTCTCCTCAGATTGAGGTTTAGGCGGTTCCTGTTTAGGTTGTTCCGACTTATTTTTCGCTTTCCCTTTATTTTTTGCTTTCAAGGCTTTGTCTGTCGTGGTGGACTGAATGGAATTAACCTCGGAAGTAGGTTTAGAAGTAGGTATAACCTGAGAAGTGGTTTCAATTGGAGAATTTGACTTCTGCTTCCCAGGATTCGGGGAATTTTTCTTAGAGGAGGAACTAACATACCCAATAATGCCGTCAATAGTAGGTGTTGGCGGGGCTTTGGATGTTCCTGGTCTGGGGGCATCAGGCAAATAATCATATAATGTACCTGACTGAGAATAAACCAAGTCAAGGTATTGAGCACGCGCGATAGCTTGCTCTTCAGTAACACACGCTCCCATAGCAATGTCTCGAGCTATTGGAGGAACGAACGAAGTCGTGAACCAATCCGTAAGCAGCTGGTCGGGAATCCAAAATTTAATCATACGTCTGCGCCATCTCCATTCATGGATGTGATCAGAGATGTGCGTAGCGGTTGTTTGTCTTAAGGATGTGAGGAGGTGTGTGCCCATTTCATAACGAATGGGCAACTGAAAATGAGTGAGGAATGCCATAGCCAACGAGTTGAAATCCTGAAAGGATCTGTGATTGAGCTCAATATACCACTTAGTGGCAGAGCCAGTGAGAGTCCTTTGAAAAAGGCGAAGCCGAATTGAATCATCAAGCCATGAATTAGATGAACACCATAGATGATAGGTCATGACATGAGCTTATGGATCTTCATTAGCTTTACCATCGAATTTTGGACAGTCACCAGGAATTTTGGTGGGAATCGGAGGCCAATAAGGATTATGAAGAATAGGATCATTAGTCAGTTTGGACACATCCGGTAATTCTAAAGTCGCTAAGAATGGTAACTGAGGATTGAAAGACATCTGGGGCTGCTGGTAGGATGAAGCACCCGGGTTCCAACCAGGTGGTGGTTGCCCCCATGGGCTTTGCCCTGACGGATTTGGCCCCATGGTGTGCTGACTGTAGGGATTTGTGTTTTGCCCCCCAGCGTATGGATTACCAAACGATGATGCAGAAGTAGCATATGGTTGTTGATAATTCTGGTAAGGGGCAAACAAAGGTTGCTCTTGAGGTTGTTGATAACCGTAGTGTGGTGGGACCCCAAATTGAGTTTGAGACCCAGGCTGAGTTTGATAAAATGTTTGAGATTGAACCCTAGCCTGCATTTGAGAACCAGATGGATTTTGGGATCCTACTTGGGTCCAAGTGCCTGGTTGAGCAGCGCCAGTAGACGGATAACCTTGGGCTATCTGAGCAGAAGGATAACCTTGATAGTACTAAGGTTGGCCTACCTGCTGATACTGAGGTTGACCTACCTGCTGATACTGAGGCTGGCCTACCTGTTGATACTGAGGTTGACCTATCATACCAGATGGCAGAGTGGACTGGGCAAGTGATTGGCCCAACTGTGTTTGAGGCTGACCAGTTTGTCCAGAAGATTGAGTATACTGGACAGTCGGCTGACTAATTGGTTGGGCAGCTTGGCCAAAAACTTGGGTATATTGGACGTTAGGTTGATTTGGGTTAACAAATGATTGACCGGTTTGTCCAGTATGAGAGCCTTGCTGGATACCAGGCTGAGCTTGCGGAGTGGAAGGTTGGCCTGGATTACCAGTAGGTTGCGTATGAGAGGTGAAAAAGGGACCACTAGAGGCAAAAGGGTTTCCTTGAAAGGATTTCCCTTGTAGGTTTTGCTGATGTGGTTGTTCGGATTGCGCATACGACGCTTGACCACCATGATAGGAGGTGGAACCCCAATCTATGGACAACGGAATTGAAATCTCGCCTACTGATAGCTGACCTGTCCTAGTCCCAGGAGGTGGTAGATACTGATCATATTGCCCTCCAAGTGAGACATTCGATGCAGGATCAAAACCTAGGAAGAAAGAGGTCGAAGGTCGACTAAAAGGAGAGGTCGAAGAAGCCACAGATACTGTTGGAGGGGTTATCACTGAGGAGACAGCTGTACCGCTAGGTGGTGGAGTCGGAGGCTCCATATTTGAGAAAACGGGTGGTGACCAAATAGAAGTCGGAAAGGGAGATGACAGAAAATCACGCAATGCTCTATAGCCAAGAGGTAGTCCCCCGGTAGTAGCAGTTCTACTAACATGTGTAGATTCCATTGTGCTGGGAATCTCGTCCCCTGGCATGCCGGATTCATCAGTCATAGTAGGGGATGGGTTTTCCATATCAGAAGGAAATGGTTTCCAAGGAGAAGTGTATTCCCAAAAAGGGATACCGTATTGAGAAGGCTCCCAAATAGGGTTCATATAAAACTGGTAATCCTCGTCGCCTGGAGCACGAGAGCTAAGCGGTTGTATACTTGGAACAATAGGAAGAATTTGACTCACAACCGGGATCTCGGAAGACGAGATTAGTAATTCCGCCAGGATGAAACTTCACAAAATCCTAGGGAATCTAACGAAACCAGACCCTACTCAGACTAACGCAAACAATATTTAACCGGGTTATATGTGATCGTGGTCAAATAAATTTTAAGACACTGAACTTGACCTTTTCATTTTTTAAGAGTTGAGAAAAGGACGAAAAGATGACTCTAGTCTCCTTTGAATATTTAATGAGCACGAAGTGACAAGACGCTCACTTACACCTTTTCTTTTAGGGAGTCCGAAAAGGATCAAAAGTGACTACTTTGGAGAACTAGGTAAGAGGTTTGCCAAACAATCCGAAAAACTGCTTATACACCTTGGCAATCAGATGAAAACCAAGGACTTCCCGTACTACAGTCAATCTTCCCGAATGCTGTGTTTAGTGCATTACGGCTTGTAAGGCGGCAGACTCGGCTTCCTATGGATAAAAGGTTGCAAGCCTATAAGGGTCTCCCAATATATACGCGACGGTACGT
>APFE030118444.1:16035-62880 GCA_000404065.3 Pinus taeda
TCGTTTAACAATATACGGACCATGCCACATGGGTACAAATTTTCCAGCCCCTAGCTTATCGTTTGCTTGATCGTAAAGGAAGACTAGGTCTCCTTCCGAAAAATTGTAGGGTGTAACATTCCGATCATACTGAGCTTTAATTCTTTTGGCATGAGTTTCGATAGCTAAAGCAACATCACGTCGATTCTCATCTAATTGAGCTAAGTATAATAAACGTTTTTCTTCTTCGGAAGTGGCTGGTAATAATTGTACGGCAATTTGTAATGACGGGATTTCACATTCAATGGGTAGTATTGCCTCTAAACCGTAAACCAGTTGAAAGGGAGTAAAATATGTTGATGTTTTGACTAAGGTTCAGTATGCCCAAAGCGCTGAAAATAACATGTTATGCCAATTCGACCTATGAATTCCAATGATTTGTCGGATCATGGTGACTAGAACTTTGTTGATTGCTTCAACCAGACCATTTTCCTGTGGGTAATATGGTGTGGAACTATCGTGACGCAGGCCAAGCTGATTTGTTAGTGCAGTCATCATGGTGTTTCAAAAATGACTCCCATGGTCAGTGATAATCGCTTGAGGAACACCAAACCTAGCAATTATATGATTGAAAATGAAAATCGCAGTAGTTTTGCCATCTGCCGAAAATGTAGGCATCGCCTCAGCCCACTTGGTAAAATAATCTACCGCGAGGATGATATACGCATGCCCCCTGACCGAGTGAGGGTTACATGTAATAAAATCGATACCCCATTTTGCGAATGGACCGATGGAAATTATAGGGTGGAGAGGAGCAGGTGGAGCACGCATCTTACGATAAAAAATTTGGCAATTGTGGCATTTCTGGACTGCAGTGATACAATCTTTGAATAAGGACAGCCAGAAATAGCCAACGCGCAAGATCTATTGGGCTGTGGCATACCCAGACATATGACTGCCACACGCTCCAGAGTGACAGTCATTAAGAACCTTTTCAGCGTCGTCATGAGTGAGACAACGACGGAAACGGAATCCACCCCACGACAATAAAGAGTATCTCCAATAATAGTGTAAGGTTTGGATTGGAAGCGTATTTTCCGGCGCTGAGATCGTGAGATGTCAGTCCAAAAAGATTGGGTTTGGAGATAGACAATGATATCTCCATACCATGGATCAACAGTGCCAATAAGGAACAAGGATTCATCCGCAATGGGTTCTTCCGCCACATTTTCGGTATTAGCACGAGGGAAGTCACACATCGATTCCGCAAAAACCAAAGACTTCTTTGACTTGGCCTTTTCAAATTCCAAGTCAAAGTCCTGCAGGATGAAAATCCATTTGGAATACTTGCCCCCTAGCAATTATTTAGTCAAAATGTATTTCATAGGGTTACAGTCAGAAATGACTGAGGTTTTGCGTAACAAAATGTAATGACAAAATCGTTGAACAACTTGTACTGCTGCCAAGGCTAGTTTCTCCACATGTGAATATTTTAACTCAGTCGGAGTCAGAGTCCGACTAAGATAATAGATCACATGTTCACTCTCGAATTCATCCTATTGAACTAAAACCATCCCTATGGTGGAATGGGAAGCGACGAGGTACAAGAAGTAATCCTGGTTGTAGTTGGGAGGATGCAATAACGGCGCATGGGTCAACGCGTGTTTAAGTGCATCGAAAGATTTGTCAGCTATCTTATCCCAAAAGAATGGAGTGTTCTGTTTCAATAACCTGGTGAAACCTTTTGTAACCTTGGTGTAGTTAGGGATGAAATGACGTAAAAAGTTTGCTTTCCCTTGCAAACTCTGGAGTAGGCGAAGAGTCGAAGGAGGTGGTAATTTGACGATGGCTTCGACCTTCGAAGGATCGACACGAATGCCGGCTTTGGATAGAACAAATCCTAGTAAACGACCCGTTTCTATACAGAAAACACACTTGTGTAGATTCAACCTAATCCGATAATGCCTACATCTCATAAAAATTGCTCGTAAATGAGTGAGATGGTCAACTCTACGTAAACAATGGGTAGGTAAATCATCGAGATAAGGCTTCACAATGTGCTTGATGTCATGAAACGAATAAGACATAGCCCTTTGAAAAGTTGCTCCGACGTTTTTCAATCCAAAAGGTAACTTGCAATAAGCAAATGTCCCCCATGGACAGTTGAATGTCATTTTTGGATGATCGGCAGGTAGAATGTTAATTTGATTGTAACCAGAAAAGCCATCCATAAAGGAGAAAATTTCACTACCGGCACAATCATTGATAATTTGATCGATATAGGGTGTTGGATAATTGTCCTTGGGACAAGCACGATTAATATCCCTATACTCAATACAGATTCTTATTGTCCCTTATTTTTTAGTAACCGGAACAATATTCGATACCCAATCCGTTAAAGGAATTGGATAAATGAAACTTTCTTTAAGTAATTTCTCAACTTCTGTTTTGATGGCAACAGCTTTTCGTGGGTGTATCTGACGCAAATGTTGCCGGATGGGTTTAGCATCTGGGTAAGTTTTGATCTCATGAACAACAATTGAAGGATCAATTCCTGGCATTTCCTCATAGGACAAGGCAAACACGTCACGGAATTCTTGAAATAGGGCTTTATATGTTTTGACTTTAGTGTCCGTACAAGAAGCACCTATGTGAATGTTTTCAACAATCCCAGGTTTGACTGAAATGTCGATAGGAACCGTTTGAGAAATATTTTCTAAATGTTGTTTAGAATCAGGATGTTTCAATGGATTCTGCGGTTCTTTGACATATTCAGCAGTAAAAATAGATGAAAAATCATTCTCAAATGATCAATCTCAGGTAAAAACGAAGATCGATGATGAAGATCTTCCCATGGTAACGCATCAACCGACAAAAGTTCTCGAATTTTCTCATAGGTGTGAATAGTTTCAGAAAAGGTTGTTGAATCTGAGGTTGAGATTGAAAGTGATTCTCCATGGATCACATTCACTAGATCAAGATTGGTTGAACTTGAGTCAGAAAATGACTGTACAGCCTGATAAGCAACTTCAAAGGGACTTAAAGGCATGGCACCACCAAACGAGTCCACCTCGGAATCGAATGGAACGATCCAAGGATCGTCAAGAACAATGGATTCTGACGAAATCATATGAACAGTCATAAAAGGAGACAGTACATTGGGAGGAGGAAATGAAAAAGTTCCGAGTAAACCAGAATATTTAACTAATCCTACCCCAACATCGTTATAAGGGATAGTGGTTTTACCAACATGTTGAATACTCTCAGCATAGGATGGGTCGGACCAAAAGTAAGTTAACTGATCTATTGTGACAATCTTTCCATTATGTGGAAACTTACTAAGCCGAAAGACCGATGAAACAACAGCAGTCATGGCATAAGACCAGCTACGACCCAAAAGAAGGTTGTAATCCAGAGGAGCATCAACCACCTCCACATCTAGATTAACAGTTTTTCCTTCAACCCCTATAGGTAAGTCCTGCAAAATGCCATAAGGATGAAACCCTCGGCCATCAAAGGCCTTCAAAATCGTCGGGGATTGATTAAGTTTAGGAGAACCAAGGGCTTTCCAACACTGTATCAACATAATACATGTTGAAGCTCCCTTATCAATCACAGTCCTAAAGCAAGGTCTATTTTTTACTAACACTGGAATCTGGAAAGCCATTTGATGAGGTAAACGAGGTGTACTATTTTCTAAATCAAAGACTATGAAGTTTGAGTCCTGAAGATGAACAGCTCCTATAGCCAACAATAGCAATTTACACTGTGCTGGACAAGATTGTAGCATCTCCAAAGCCGACATTGCTGAAGGGGAAACAACTAAATCTTCAACAATGTTGTAGTTCTGAGCAGCTCTTGCATGTGGATTGAAAGCTGACTTTCAGAGTATACCCTTAGTAGGCGGTTTGATTACTAAGTCTGTATTAGGTTTCTCGATCTGTAGCGGATCGGAACCAGACGGAGCTAAGGTTGATGGGTTAGAATTAGAAGATTCCGCTTCCTTACCACCAATAGGACTCTTACTTCCATAATCTTGCGATCATGGCACAATCCTAACATGGGACATCATCATTATGGGTTCCTCCGAGGCATTTGACGAAGAAGCTATCAACTTACTGTCTTGACTCGGAAAAGGATCCTTCAAAACAGCAGGTGTTTGAGAACCTTTGATGATTTTCGCAACCTCAGCACAATGTGGACAATCTATTGTAAAATGCCCCTCATCGCAGATGAGACAAGGATAGCGAGGTTTACGTTTCTCGTCAGTAGATTCAGGTTTATCTGATTTCTCCTTCGAGTTTTTCTTATTCTTCTTCTTTCCTTTCTTCTTACCACTAGATTTTCATTTGGCCGTAGATGATTCTACGACATGGACATCGGCAGAAATTTCAGTTGAAGACTCTCCCTTTGGGGAATCTGGTAAAGTTATAATAGGAGAAGAATTCTTGGAGGATTTCTTCTTACTTTTGGTATTAACAGTACCAATCATGCCATTAGCGGCATGAGACCCTGAGGGAGGTGTAGTTATTTGATTTTGTTTTGGAAGGTCGGGGATTTTCTCATGTAAAGTACCTGACTGAGTATAAACTAAGTCAAGGTATTGAGCTTGAGCAATTACTTGCTCTTCAGTAACTACTCCTACCTCGGCGACATCTTCAGTTATTTTAGGTAATAGCGATTTTACAAACGATTCTGCCAAAATTTGGTCCGGGATAAAAAATTTCACTAAACGACGTCGACGTCGCCATTCATGAATATGGTTTGAAATATATGTGGACGTTGACTATTTTAATGAAGTTAATAATTCCGTTCCATTGTCATATCGGACTGGCAGCTGAAAATGAGTAAGGAAGGAAGTGGCTAACTGACTAAAATTGTAAAACGAGCCTCGTGGAAACTCAATGTACCACTTGGCTGCAAGGCCAATCAAAGTGCATTGAAAAAGACGAAGACGAATTGAATCATCTATAATGGAATTCGATGCACACCAGAGATGGTAAGTCATCACATGATTAGACGGATCTTCTCCTGACTTCCCCTCAAACTTTGGTATATCATTGGGCAACTTATTCGGCATTGGCGGCCAAAACAGAAGATAATTAGCTTGTAAGGCGCGACAAGTCAGGTAAATCTAAAGTTGCTATAAACGGTAACTGACGGTTCGGATCCCAGAAATTTAGGGTCATAAGACCAGCCCCAGGAGGAGGATATCCAGGATAACTTGGAATCGGATTTGCATTTGGGATATTATATCCTCCTGGAAAACCAGGATTAACTGGACCATACTGGGGTTGTTGAGGTTGTTGATAAGTATACTCAGGGTACATTTGATACTGATAAGCCGGGCTCTGCACAGCAGGACCGAATTGGTACTGTCCCTAGTACGGTTGATAAGTAAATTAGGGTTGACTTGTGACAACCGTACTAGGCCTAGGTTGTCCTACAGGCATTGAAACCAGAGTCTGGATTGTAGGTCCGGACTGAGGTAAAGATGCCTGAGGAGTTGATACGGGAGCAGTAGAAACTAGAGCTGCTAATACTCCAAAAATAGGTGGGGTGGATTGAACAGAGGCCACAGTAGTTGCAGTAGACGTTTGGGGTGGAGTTCGAGGTGAACTAGGCCCAGGCTGATGAACTACCCCAGGTGTAGAAGTTTGAGTAGTAGACTGGACAGGTTGCTGGAGTGAACCAGAAACCAAAGGCTGTCGAGATTGAGATGACAACCGCACACTGGGTTGAAAAGTCTGTTGATCCCACACCACGTTCATTCCGGGGAATGGACCCATAACATGTTGAGCATATTGAGGACCAAAACCAGGTTGAGTGTAAGGTTGATAATTATACTGTACAGTTCCCATTCCTTTAACAAATGATTGACCTGAAGGTCGTTGGAAACCTTTAGGTTGGTATTGACCTTGAGGTTGGTACTGACCTTGCGGTTGGTACTGACCTTGAGGCACATATTGAAACTGAGGTTGACCTTGAGGTACATATTGGTATTGGGGTTGACCTTGAGGAAAATACTGTCCCGTAGGGATGTATTGTCCTTGAGGTTGCCCCTCAGGTGGTAATGGACTACCTTGAGGTTGCCCCCCAGGAAGTATTTGAGTACCTTGCGGCTGCCCCCCAGGCGGTATTGAACTACCTTGAGGTTGCAGGTTATGAGTAGTACCAGACATCATAAGAATCTCTTTGACACTTAATGGTTTAGTTCCGTTATTACCAGGAGATACTACATATTCGATGGGTTGAGGAGATGCTCCTGAAAACGTACCAGATAAACACTGATACCCAGGAGGAACAAAAGGACCACCATGTAAAAAAGTTTTTGGCGTCTGAGAAAACAAGGATGACTGTCTCGACATATTCAAAGGAGGATAATAACCTCTGGGTGTTGGATGGAAAGGAAATCGAGGTGGTGAAGACGCGAGACGTGGATTTTCTAAAAAGTTGGTCAACGAAATATACCAAGCGTCACCTCTAATGGGACTGTAGAAAATGGATTCATGCTCCCTAAGTTCGATAGCTGGTTGATTTTCGGGGATGTTTATACCTTCGTCCGGACTTACAAGTTCTTCTATGGAAATGAGTCCAGAAGGAAGATTCTGGGTAATGATACTTTCTACCCTGGGTGAACTAGGACCACTAGAAACAGGAGAAGCAAATCCCGAAGATGGAGTAGCAGCAGGTTCAGTTTCAGGTTAAGAGATTTATGGTTCTTTGGCTAATGAACTAGTAGGAGTAATACTACCAGTAACTTCGGAAAATGAAATCGGTTCAGAAATATGTTCTATTGCTTGAACTAGATAATCAGGATGTATGATTAACGAAGACTCTATGGCCTCCAGTGACCCAACTCTACTTTCACTAGGTGTGACAAGAGTTCGCAGCCCTTCAAGTTGACTTGGTGTAAATTCGGGAGGCTACCCCCAAAGTCGACGGGATTGTCTTGATAATTCAGCCACGATTAATTATTTATTACTTCACACGAAAACAGAGAAAATCTCAAGAAAACCACCTAAAGTCTCTAAAGAACCAAACAATTTGAAGAACACGCCTAATAAATCTAGGAGATCAAACCACACAAAAAAGTGTTTTTCCGGATTGAAATCCCTAATTGGTGATGAAATCCAACGTCGCAGAATTCAATACACAAATGGCGGTTGGAACAGTTACCCCGACAACCTGCTTAGTGAAACAGACTGGCACAAGGTTCTCCACTATAACCATCTCGAGTGAAGATAACCCCCCAGAGAGTCCAAGTGAGTCTAGTCGACGTCTGCTCTAGTTACAGTGGGATCTTCCCTTCACCGTCACCTAGGAAAGAATCCTATAGATTATGGCCACTAAGGTTACCAATGGAAACAAATATACCTGGGGGAACAGTCTACGATCCGATACACACGCAAAGGCAGAGTAACAAGCTCAATCCCCTTGAAAGCTCCTTGACATAATCCAAGGTTTACCAACAAGTGACCCCAGGCTCCTCGACAATGGTCAATCCGAGGTTTACTATTTTTAATACGTGAATATCTTCTATCATTCCCAATGAGGAAGGATTGATTCCCACACTGGTTCAGATATGATCTCGTGCTTCTCCTTTAAGAGGAGCTTTCCCAGCGCATAGATGTAGCAATTGGAATTTCTCCCTACCACAAGATCGACTACTTGTTTGTTTAAACTATTTTGGAGAGTTAATTACTCCCTACTCCAAGATACTAGCCTAAGCTATGTTGGTGAAAAGAGCCCTAGAAAATAAAAAGATCGCTAGATGGATTTTAATTAAGCGTTAATTTTATTGGTTGTTTCTTAAGTCAATGGGTGCGGAGATGAAACTTTATGGTGTGAAGACTCGACTCCAAAACACTAAAAAATGCACCTAAGATGATAAACAATTCCTTTTCCTTTTCAATGAATTTCTAGCTAAGGAAGAGTTGAAAATGCAATGCTTTGAAAATAAAATCTTTCTCTTAACATACAACTGAAAGGAAAACTTTTTGTCTTTTTCAAAGAACTTTAAAAACGAGAGTACTAATCACGCTCATGGAAAATCCCTTTGCTTTTCAACAATCAAAAACCACAAGAACAAACAATTCTTTCAAGGGAGCTTTTAAGATTTCTAGAAAAACTCGAAAAACTATTGAAAACAAAATTTTCTACAAGCTTCTATAATTTCTATGAAAAACTCAAAACTATAATCTAATCTTGAGATCTAAACAAAAATGGATTGAAAAGAAACTTGAAATGTTTTTGAGGATGCTTAACTTAGTTTTTCAGCTAACTAAGGATCAATTTGTTCAGATCAACAAACTAATCACAAACACCCAATTATGTTTTAATAAAAAATGAAGTTCGAAACCTTTAATCAAGTTTAATCAAAGTTTTGCAAAAGAGAAAAATGGGATCTAGCTCTCTTCAAGGATAGATTTCATAAACTAGTCAAACTCAGCAAGAAGACCAGAGATACCAGGGTGATCGAAGGCTCTAAGGCTTCTGATCTCTGAGCTATTACGAATACCAAGTGAAAATCAATCCAACAGGCAAAACTTCTAGAAAATCACTTCAAACGAGAATGCCAATGAAAACTAACTCACAGGGAACTTTTGTCAAGACAAGTGCAGATCTGGGCATAAACTACCAGCTATGGACAAAAACTAAACCTAACTGGGCAGATGGACCTTAGGTTTTTCAAACTTTTGACAGGGTCCACAGGCTCCCAGTAGAACCAAGTGTGGTATCGCTCTGTGTTATACTGTAACAGTGCAGACAGGTACGCACTGTACCTAACGCAGAAGGTGCGGTCCTCTTCCAAAAATATGAAAAATAAAAATCAAACCAGGGTCTAACAAGTACCCAATCCCACACACATCAAGGAAAAATCAAAAACCAAAACTCAAATTTCTCAAGTCAAAGCAAAGACAAATCATAAACAAAAACTAGTCCCCAGTGGAGTCGCCAATTTGTTGGCCGGATAAATTGTTCTTGCGGACAAGACCGATCTCCCTAGTATCGAATGATATCTAGCAACAATCAACACAAATAAATCTACTTTTCTCTAAACATGTTTCAATTCATAAATGAAAACTAAGAGGTGTAATAGACCCTACCTCGGTCCAACGCTTGTTTGTGGTAGCTTTGTTTCAACAGCTTCAAGAAGTCCCCTTTTAATAACTTGCATACACAAACAAACACACATCAAAGAACACCTGCATAGATACTATAATAAAACATGTTAATTATGAAGATCAAGGAGCTCATAAAATAAACCATTAGAGACAGTTCATTGAGAAAAACAAACTTGATTGTATTAACTTTAGGAATAAAAGAACCTTACAACCTTTGCCTTGATGTTGCACAAGCTCTTCCCAGGGTCCAGCAGGAATCTCCTCTACTTTGACAAGCCTCACTCACTTCCCAAATGAAATGAAAGGTATTTGATCTCTCCTCTCACAAGCTCAAAAAGGAAGTCTAATTTCTAGCACCATTTACCCTCAAGAATCTTCAGCTTTCGACCTCCCTACAACCAGCCCAATGCCTGAATTGATAGTGCAAATGGAGGAGGTTGTAGGTCCACCATTGAAGGGATAAGTTCCTCCTTCAATGGGATAAGCACCTCATATCATGCAGTTAGCTCCCTTAGTTATGGAATGGATAAACCAAGGTGGAGCGGACTTGCCAGCGTAATATTCCTTCTAGAAGCGTCCAGAAGTGACCCAAGGTGAGTTTTTAAAAGCGAACTCACACCTTTTTAACTTTTATAGGGGTTAACACCCATCACTTAACAGACAGAGTGGTCAGGTTCGCAGGGGACATGACCATTGGGTGCGGCACCGCAGGCAATGCTAGGAGAAAGTGCGAAACCAGGATTTAAGATACTTTTAAGGTCTTTCTCCCATTTTCAAGGCTTGACATGAAGAGCTGAGGCTTAAGACTTGCAAAGGAGGTATGTATGAGTGGTGATTGACTCACACAAACTGTAGAAAGTCATGGTGACAATTTTTTGTGTAACAGGAACATCTAGTTTCCTAGTGACTGTTGTACATAGGATTGAAATACGAGATATTAGGATTAATATTGAGAGACATGCAGGCAATCTTCTTGTGAAGGATATTGAAAATGTAGGAGGATATCCCCAAGTTGGAGAAGAATATATTGATATTACACCTATAGATCATGGTCTTTGCTTCTCAGAAAATCTAAAGGATCCTTACTTTGAGTGGCTCCATTGGTCCAAGACTTTTTTTTCTCAGAGGATGAACTAGAATATATTTAAGCTTGATGTTATCAAGGATGCATGAATACTCAGACAAGAGTTACCCATGATAGGAGAGGCTTGTTTAAGGGTTTTGATGGTGTGTGCTATATTCCTAAAAAAAACTACTAAAGCTAGAAGTTGGAGAAGAATCCGTTGATATTACACATATAGATCATGGTCTTTGCTTCTTAGAAAATCTAGAGGATCCTTACATTAAGTGGCTCCATTGGCCTCAGGCTTCTTTTTCTTAGAGGATGAACTAAAATATATTTATAAGTTTGATGCTATCAAGGATGCATAAATACTCAGACAAGAGTTACCCACGATAGGAGAGGCTTGTTTAAGGGTTTTGATGTTGTGCACTATATTCCTAAAAAAACTGTTGAAATTGGTATTCGTCTCGCAGAAATCAGTGCAATGATGAGTCGTGAGTTTCATGGAGTGGAGGAATCTAGTAGCTTCAAGCGATTTACTTGATTGTTGTTAGTCAAGTGATGTGTAAGTTGGGAGTTGTTCAAGAAATGTCTGTCTTTAAATCTCATGAAGAGGATAATCGTTCAGAACCTTTTTCAGAAGAGGAACATTTGCCTGAACAATTTCAATTTGATATGGATTATGAAGATGATGAGAATTTCAGTTACAAGAGCTCTATTATCAGTGGTTGGATTTCAGTTACAAGGACTCTATGATTAGTGCCAAGGTGTGTGGTGGACGTGGGGTGTGGAATTTTCAATTTAGATTGGAATTAGTCTATCATGATTTCAATATTTTTTCATTTTCTTGCACTGAAACTAGAGTTTATTTTGCCCATGTTCGCATAGGTTGATTTTCGAGTAGTGGGCGCATTAGACCAGCATTTTCCATATGGGTACTTTGATCTGGTTTGGGCAATGGAGGTGGGGAGCACATGCCAGATAAAGAAAAGGTGGGTTTAAGATTTGCTTGTTGCATTTATTTCTTCTGTAAATTGACATGAATCTAATTTTAAACATGGTATTTCAAGAACATTTTATAGTACATATTATGCCATTTCAGACATAGGAAGCGATGTCTATGTTTAAATTTGTTTAACAGTTTATGAAAGAGTTGGCTTGAGTAGCTACTGCTCATGGTTTGATAATAATGACGACGTGCTGCCGTAGAGACCTCTTAACAGGGGAGACCTCTCTGCAGCCTAGTGAGCAGGTACATGAATAAGCAATTGTGAGTAGCACTAGGATTAGAAGGCCACTTGGGTGGAGGGGTCCTTTAGTTTAGTGACAATATACATGGTTGCAGCTAAGCCATGTAGATTGCAACTAGCCTATGAGTCTACTTCTCCCAATGCATAAATTAAAACCAAATAAATATGAAGATCCAATGAACATTATGGGGCTAGTACTGGATAAAAATCTATTAGAAAACATTTTCTCACAAATTTAGGAAGTTTAAACACCTTAAATTTGCATCCATAGCAAGTTGCATAATCTTTTCCAATTCAGAGAGAGACATGTTTAAGTGTTGCACTTTGCCATCACAAATTTTGAATTGACATCAGGAACTCTTGAACAACATTAGTTGCGCATGTTTCCTTCCTGCTTGGTGTTCCATGGTTGACTATGTGAAGATGGCACAAGATTTGTCAATATAGGTGAAGCCATACTTTTGTTATGAAATAAATCAAATATTATAGCTAATAATGAAACAGAGTACATTTAGTAATGCTCTGATTGATTGTGGATGTTTCCAACCGAATAGCAAAACTGCAAACTGGTAAAAAAATGTAGCTCCATTTTGGTCATCTGTGAAAAATAAACTAAGTCCGGCTCTCCGTAAATCTGGTAAGGTTTCTTTTACTCAAATCTATTACCATTCATGCTTTCTACTTTCCTTTTGTTTCTTAGTGTGCCTAATTTTTATTTCTAAATAAGATAAGATAACAAAATATTTTCATTCATGTCTGGAAATTAAAAAAAAACAAAAAACAAAATTAAGTTGCCTAAAGAACTCAGTTTGTTGTTAGTTTATCTATGTACTCAATTAGAGCCATCTTTATGTATTATCTATATTGTCTAGAATATTTTGGAAATGAGATAGCCAGATCAAAAGGGTAGTCCATACCGTACACTTCAAAACCAGTCTTGAGCATTATATTTGCCACCAATCCATCCCTGGTGTCGAGATAGACAAGGACCCTGTCATAAGACATTTCCATTGCCTCTAAGTATGATTTGTCAAAGTCAAGATAAGTCCTGAGGTCATCACCTATACACCGAAAGACATCTTCCATCCAACGTTGAGGGGGGATGCTCGGGAACCTGAACCATATTGGCCCTGCATCTAGCTGTTCTCGCTTAGGGTCAAAGAGGGTATTCCACCTTTTCAAATACACAGGGGAAATGTCTTATGCCAAGGTCCTTGTTAGAGCTAAGGTGAGGGCAAGGTATCAGAGAAAAATGAATATTCAAAAACTTCTCACCGCTAGTAATAAGAGCACTTGGACTCTATCCTTGCACTAGAGGAACCTTGATGCATCTTTCACATGTAACTAGGGATTTAGAGCACATCTTTCACTCATGGATATTTGCAGCTGAATTTCCATTGGTAGATAGTCTTTAACACAAACATTGGTTAAGGGCTTTGATAAAAGAGTTTTTACTATTCGAGTAAAAATACTTCTTTATACCTACCATGAGCGTGTATCAATTATTTAAACTGAAGTCATAAGCTCTATTGAAGTCAATCAAAGTGAATCTTCAAAAAAAACGTTTCTTATTCAATTTTCATCCTGATTTAGTGCGTTCCCCCGCTGTAATAAGGTTATATACAAGATGAATCAACCTTTAAAAAACCATGTTTTCTCATGTTGAACAAGTACTGCAGCCATATATTTGATTATGTTGGCTAGGACTTTAGCTAATTCCTTATAGGAGACATTAAGGAAAGTAATTGGTCTCCTATTGTACTCTATTTCCAAGGCCACTTGGCACATGCTCAAGAGTTCCTCGTCAAGCACAAACCAAGGGATCAAGTAGAATTCATAAGGTAATGCATCCAAATGTGACTAATCGTCTTTTATCTTCTTATTAGAGCTTCTAATAGTTCATGCTCCTTGGCTTCATTTCTATTAGCATCACTCCTAAGTAAAGATTCTTTGTATTAGCGCTTAAAAATGTCCTTTATTCTATTCCTATATTTTGTCATCACCCTACTATCCTCCTAAGATCTTTAGTTGTCATGACGATGATCCAAGATCTCCTTACCGATGATTACTAGTGATAAGAACACACACAAGGAAAGATAGAGACACAGAATGGAAAGAAAACACTTTATTCATTACTTCGGACTCTCAGAGAGCGCCAATATAATACAAAAAACAATAGTAATTTCCATATTGCTTTCAGTTGGGTTTTCTTTGGTCAATTAAAATATATTAAAATAATAGCTAAATTAATTTCTCTAATTAAGGGTGGGATCTAGCTATCTTGAATTAGTGAAGACATAGGTAACTAGCTATGAATTGGCTTCAAGGGTCGCCATACATGGTTCTCCTAAAAACTTGTTTTTATCTTAAACGTTGAAAACATTTTTTTGTAGTGTCATTGTCCTTGGTAGAAACATTGCCTCATTTTAGTCCCTTTGACATTATAACTCTTAAAACTGAAAGTGAAACTTGAGTTGTCAATACACTTGGGATTTCAAATAACCATTGTGGTAAAAATAACTGGTTGGACACTAATGAAATCCTGCACTAAGAGAGATTGTCTAGATCTACTGGTGAAGATGACATCAGGCCTATCCATCTGCGTTTACAAGTGAAGATGACATAAGGCCTATCCATTTGCACTTATAGTCTAGCTGTTGTTCTTTGTTGACTGGACCATCCATGGTAGTCTTTTCTTGAGATTGATTTCTAAAATGTCCGATGTCTGAAATCTCCAACATAGAATTCAAATGTTTCCTATTTTTCCATTTCATGGACTTGAGAGTTGCATCTCTATCCCCAGTTCACTGATCATTCCAGTGAACAAATATTTAAATAATCACCAATGATTCACTGAGCTATTGGTAAGGACTGATACATCAAATGCCACAAATGTGTTATGCCAACAAGTCATTGAAGTGTACATAGCAAAAACCACATATTGTTCTAGCAATCAAAGCTGTCATTTAAGAACACCTGGCAAGCGGGCCTTACCCACTATCTAGAATCAAATATGTCAACGAAGGGGATACTGCACATGCTATCCATCCTTGTCATTCTGCATTGAGAATCCCATCACTTAGATTTCCTGCAAAAGAAGAATATTTGACCCAATGTTTATTGAGAGCTTGAATTCAATTTTTTGGGGAGCCTTCAACATTACAACACAAGATGAATTACGATATAAGATGGGAAGTCATCACCTCATGGAGTTTAAAATTGGCGCTTCTCTTGATCTCATCTCCCATGGAAACACCTAGTAAGGGAAATGGGGAAGACATGTCTACCATACAAACATGAGCAATGTCTTGGCAACTGGTAAATTGAGGATATTGGTTTTTCCTATATACGTTGAGTTCATGGATTCTGGGAAGATTTGCATGAGATTATCATTTTTCCTTTATTTGCTTCCATAGAATCAGTTTACTTGGATCAATGAATTGGTGAAAGGAAATTGGAGCAAGCATCAGTAAGTTAAGATAGATTCCTTTAGAATATGGATCTGTCCCAAGAGTTGCTCGCAAATTTCAGAGAGATTCCATGTCAGATTAACTTCAACACAAAGGTGAGAATTTGGCCTTGCAATATTGCTTCTATTTTGTCCCCACTAACACTCGACCAATATTTTAATGATTTTGTTAATACACACTTGATGTTCCAAAATTCCTGGATACTCGATTCAAAGTAGATATCAGTGATAAGACATGTAATCTGGTGAGAAGCCATTATTCCATGGTAGAACATAAGTTGTAGCCCTTGCAATCATCCAAGTTCCAAATAGCAGCAGAACCCAAGATGTTGTCACTTCACAGTAAGAAAAAATACAAATATAGCCTTTCCAAGCCTCAAGAGGACTTAACCAAATGAGGCACTTTACTTGTATTGACAAATCTTGAAGTATCACAACAGGCTGCTCTTTCTGGCAACATGAAGCTCTCAAAGGGTATTTTTTTTTCGTTGACAACTATACGCTTCTTGTGGTGCCATTTAAAACGTGTGGAGTATGCAATAAGGGGGGAAACTCGTGCAATGTGGCATTGGTGATCACTGGGTTAACCATTTCCATTGCTAATTGGTTTCTCAGTTCTGATGTTGATGTAGTTGTTGGGTTGAATAACCTTATAGCCAAAAACCATTCTCTTCCGACTGTTGTTGAAATCCACTCTCCTTTTATTTTCCGAGGAAATCCTTGCAGGGAAACCTATGAGAACTTCCTTATATTTTGCAAATGACACCCAATTTAAACCTGTTGGTGCTGATTACAGTTTCCAACCCATTAGGGACATTGTTTGAGGCACACAATAGAGACAGCAGGTGCACGAGATCAACCCAGAGACACCTGCATGAAGCTCAAGACACTCCACTCAAAGTAGCCTACCAGGCTAACTAAAATATTCATGGTAAAATGGAATATTTTTAGGAGAGAGGCCTAAATGGGCATTTGTAATGCTTGTCTTGAAATATATTATTTTGGGCACCTCCTTCATAAAGCTAAACTATTTGAAGTCACCATTACATTGTAGTGGATTCTAGAGTGTTTATATTTATGAGATAATTAATACCACTCATAGGAATTTGATGGTGTCAGGTTTCATGCCCTTGTAGATATCTGACCGTAAGAAGTGTTATCACAATTAAAATTCAAGTTCATTTAAAGCCTAAGTTGTTACAAATATATCACCTCAACCGCCTGTTTGGTTTTGGTACAAGAGAAATCTTTATCTTCAAACATTATATAATAAAATGAAAGCTTTTGCCAAAATATTTTGTTGCAGTCAATAACAATTCCATCTCTCTGGCTTTTGGTATGTGGTATATCTTTAATTTTCTGATGCAGTTATAACTTCTCAATATAAGTAAACATTTACAAATGTATCTGAAAATCCCATAGAGCAAATGTTTGGCCACTTTTGAGCAGATGTCTTTAATCAAGATCATATAAATGGAGTTTAAATGTTACAAAATCCTGCTAATTTATGTAGATCCTTTGTTCAGAACATGATCCTTTTGAAGTTTCAATGCTTCTCCTCAAGCATCTTCTATACGTCTGGCTTCAAGAAGCCTGAAAAATTCAGGAGGCAATATGGCAAAAGGGATGAGTATTCCAGGTAGACTAAGCCTGTCCATGGCACTATCTTCTGGGGTTAGAGCTCACAACAGTGGATTGGAATCCAATGGAAATGCAGTGCAACATGCAAAAGCAAATTCTGTGATTTCAACTGCTATGCTTTTTTTTCAAATGCGTCTGATTGCTATCCACTATCCTTCAATTGCATTAGCTGCGGAACCTAGTAGCCCTGCAAATAGCACTCCACCCAAATTGCATGGGAAAGCTGCAACAAGTGTGGTGAAAACTTAATCCAACTGCAATCTCAGTTTTGAATCCTTGAGAACATTTTCCATCCAGCTAACTAATGCTCGAAGTGTACAGAGTTTCTGTGCAGGGACATGCATTTATTAAAAAGATGAATACCATCATATCCGAGTTCATCTAGACCAGTCAGCAGTAAATTGCATTGCACAAAAGAGTTGGATTATTTGAATTTTTCCTTGTGATCTTAAAGGGTGCTCCATTAGATATTTGAATCATAATTTGCAGTATGTCGAGAACCTTTTCTTTTGTCATTTTTGTATTATGGTCCCCTGTTAACATGTATTGAGATAGGAATATTCATGAATGTAGATTAAAGTCCACGAATATATTTTTACCATTTCTGATGTATGAATGCTTTCCACTTCTTACCACAGGGATATATGTTGTGTAGTTAACAATTGGCTATTGGGTTATTCTCGCCATTGATTTCCGAGGAGGCTAGGATTTACCTTCAAAACCTAGAGTTCCATGAGTTTGGTCTAGCTTTTGTATATTACATTGACATGGAATCTCTCAAGTTGTCAAAAAGAATTCAAATCCTTAATATTGGAATTTTATTTCATGGAGTGTATTTATATGATCAACCAATTTTGTGTTGTTTCATATGGTTGGACGTTCCTAGTGAAGTTAAAATTGCAGTTGCATTAAGAGATTTTAAACGCTTCATTGATTGTAGTAATTTTGGGACCAATTTAAAGAGATTTTAGTTTCATGTTTATCCTTGGGTCTGTGCTTGACTTGTGAATTGTGGAGTTTGCACATTGTTTTTAACATCCTACAAAGTTATTATTCTCTTTTCTGGTATGGAGTCAGGACTATTACATGGTTGCATCTACACACATACTACACACCTACATGCAGACTCTTAGTTAGAGCATGGGACTACATGCAAGATTCCTTCTGCATGATTTACTCCTTAATTTGCTCCTTCTTTAACTCCGCCACTGGTTAGTTATTCTACATGATTTGCTCCCTGATTTTCTCCTTCTTTAACTCCGCAATTGGTTAGTTCTTCTGCATGATTTACTCCCTGATTTGATCCTTCTTTCACTCCGTAACTGGCCAGTTCTCTCCGGAACTTGTTGTAGGTGTTCAATATTCTCATTGATCACCACTATGGTGCATTACCTTGGGATATTCACCCAGTAATGCTATATCATGAGCATTGTAACCTATTTTCTATGAATCATTCTTTTGTTCTTTCGATTTTCTTTTAGTGTTTTTTCTCTGCAAAGCTGTGTGTTCAATCTTTACTAGCTAGATTCATTTGTACAGGTTTTCTAACACATTTACATGGTATCAGAGCCCACAGGTTGCTAGATAAAAGGTGCACCAGTACTTTATTTTGCAGGTATTACAGCTTGGAGATCGAAAATCGACAGAAAAATGGAGTTTCCCAAAGCATCGATCCTAACACCGTACAACTATCACGAATGGAAGGACCAAATGGCTTGATACCTTCGTCATAAAGGGTTGTACAAGATTACCATGGCTACAGAAGTGGAACCCACTTCAGCCATAGAGAAATCCAAGTACCTCAACTATATGGATGAGGCCGACGGATCCATATGCATGTGCATCTCTCCAGAGTTGCAGTTTCATCTATCTACCTGCAATACTCCCAATGAGATTTGGAAAAAGGTTGAAGAACTCTACGGGAAATAGGATGAGATGAAAGGACATCTGCTCAAAGTGGAGCTGCTATCTTTGGATCGATGGAACTATGACAGAATTCAAGACTTCTTCACCAAATATAATGATCTATTGCTGCAACTCAAAGGTTGTGGAATTGACAAATCCAAGGAGGAGAGTCATCAAGTTCTCTTTATTATGTCAAAGCTCAGACCAGAATACTTCATCTTTGTGTCTACATTTCATTCAATAAGGTTCGCAACAGGTAAATTCTACACTATGCCTTCTCTCAAAGAATTTATGGAGTCCCTTATTTTTTAGCAAGATAAACTCATTGGCATGGGGAAAATAAAACCTCCAAAAGCGCATGCACTTGCTGTGCATGATGGCAGCCACAATAAAAATCACAGATCTGATTCAAATCAGAAAAATCAGTTGCAAAAAGACAAGGGAAAATCCCATTCCCATCCAAAGAAGGAAGGGTACACCAAGCCCTTCAATGACTCCTCTGGCTCGAGAAATGAGAAAGGGAAGAAAGGAAACAGATGCACCTACTTCAAAGAGGATTCCATCCAGAATCCTCTTGCATGAAGAAACAAATTGACCAAATGGTAGAAATCCTTCAGAAGCACAACCTTGGGGACTACATCCCTCAGGGCGCCAAGAAGAAAACTGAGGATCCGCCACACGGGAAAGGTAACAATTTTCATGCTTTAGTTGCAATTAATTCTTCTCCTGATGCATGGATTATAGATTCTGGTGCATCACATCATATGGCTATTGCAAAGGAAGTCTATTCCTCTTTGGATGCATGCAAAGGACCTCCCATCCTCATGGGAGATGGCTCACTTATTGAGGTCACTGGAAAAGGTAAAGTGGGACTTTTACATAGAAGCTTTGAAGATGTGCTTCATGTTCCAAAACTTTTGGTAAACCTGCTTTCAGTTTATTAGATTACTCATTCCGGCACCGGAAAGAGAGTGGAATTCACTCCAGATGCAGTGAACATATATGACCTACATAGCAGCTCCAAAATTGTAACCGGTGAGGTAAACAATGGAGCCATACTATATACATTTTTTGAATTTATTGAATCTGAATCCTCCTTATTCCTTACACATGCTGATGATAGTAGTAGGCTTTGGAATGAGAGGTTTGGTCACTTAAATTACAAGTATATGCAGCAGCTAAGCAAGAATGAGATGGTGGAAGGCTTGCCAAATATCAATTTCTCCAAAGGAGTTTGTGAAGGGTGTGTCCTTGGCAAACATCCTAGAGAAAAGTTTGACACCGGCAAGACTCACAGAGCATTCTCTCCTCTAGATCTGATCCATAGTGATCTCATGGGGCCTTTTCCTCATCCTTCCATCAACAAAGCAAAGTATGTGCTTACATTTATTAATGATTTCTCATGGTATACTTGGGTGTATCTTCTCAAGGCCAAATCTGAAGTTTTTGCGCACTTTGAAGATTTCAAAGCACTAGTTGAGACATAGTCAGAGAGAAATATCAAAGCCCTCTGTACAGACAATGGGGGGGAATATGTTAACACAACACTTCAGAACCTTTGCCTTCAGTCCGGCATACAATTGCAGTACACAGTTCCATACACTCCGCAGTAGAACGGAGTTGCTAAGAGAAAGAACCGATCTCTCAAAGAGACAGCTTCATGCATGTTGCATGCTAAGTCATTGCCTCATAAGCTATGGGTTGAAGCACTTAATTGTGCTAACTACATCCAGAACATATCTCCTCATAGGTCTGTCAAGGATCAGACCCCTTTTGAGGCTTGGAGTGGCACTAAACAAGAGGTCACTCACTTCCGTTTTTTCGACTCCCGAGCATGGGCCAGCATCCCCTCTGAAAAGAGGAAACCTCTTGATCCACAGAGAATTGAGTGCATCTTTGTTGGATACCCTGATGGTGTGAAGGGATACCGACTCCTGATTCCCTCTACGGACAAGCTCATCATTGAGCGAAGTGTCAAATTTGAGGAAAGTCTCTCGCATGCACCTCAATCACCGCATGCAAACATCTTTTATCTACCTCATGTCTGAGATGATGACTCAGTACACTCAGATGCAGATACAGAGCATGCAGATGCCGAGGTAGAGCATGCAAATGCAGAGACAGAGTCTTCAGATACAAATCTAGTGCATGCAAATGATGATCCACATCCAAGCCTAGATCGGGCTTCCAACAGTGAATCATATTCCCCTGTCATAAATCAGAGAACAAGGAGCTTACGTGAGATATATGCACAAGACCACCCAGCTACTAGAAATGTTCTTGTGGGGGATAATTCTAATTTGCAGAGGACTAGCTCAGAGTTTATTAAGCCTCCTCTTGTCCTCACTACCACTGAACCATCGCCATCCTGGCATTGCCATTTGGTTCAGTCTTCTGATCCACAGTCTTATGCTGAGGCTGCTGGGCATCCATCTTGGGAGTCCGCCATGGAGGAGGAGTATAACTCCCTCCTCGAGAACCAGACTTGGGATCTGGTCCCCCTTCCTTCAGGAAGGAAACTTGTCCGATGCAAATGGGTCTATAGGACCAAGAGTGCTGCAAATGGGCAAATCACCAAACAAAAAGCAAGGCTAGTAGCCAAAGGCTTCCAACAAGTGCATGGCATTGATTATGACGA
Organism: Pinus taeda; assembly: GCA_000404065.3. Classification (NCBI taxonomy): domain Eukaryota; kingdom Viridiplantae; phylum Streptophyta; class Pinopsida; order Pinales; family Pinaceae; genus Pinus; species Pinus taeda. The sequence goes on from APFE030118444.1 coordinate 37,109, forward strand.
GACCTTTGCTCCAGTAGAAAAGATGGATTCCATACGCCTTACACTTGCCATTGCAGCTGCCCAGGGGTGGGAAGTACATCAGATGGATGTGAAGAATGCCTTTCTTCACGGAGACCTATCTGAGGAGATCTACATGGAGCAACCACATGGTTTCATTCAGGATTCATCTTTGGTTTGCAGACTAAAGAAATCTCTCTACGGCCTTAAGCATGGCCTGAGAGCTTGGTATGCAAAGATGGATTCTTTTCTCTTATCACAAAACTTTGAAAGATGTAAGTATGATCCTAATGTTTACATGCTCAGGACACATGATTCTCTTCTTATCTTAGTTTTGTATGTGGATGATCTCCTAATCACCGGCAGCTTGGCTTCAGCCATTGCTACAGTCAAGAGGGCCTTGCATGATAGGTTCTTGATGACGGACATGGGTCCATTACACTTCTTTCTTGGTCTTGAGATCAACCAGGATGCCACAGGCATCAAACTCTCTTAGGCTAAGTATGCACGGGATCTCCTCGAGAGATTTCGCATGACTGACTGCAAGCCAGCATCGACTCCTTTTCTGTCTGAGGTCCGCCTTGAGGATGGAGGTGACACTCCATTAGTTGATAGCACTCTCTATCGACAGCTAGTGGGGAGCTTATTGTACCTCACCCACTCCAGACTAGATCTCTCAAATGCAGTAGGGGCAGTTTCCAGATACATGTAGGAGCTGCATGAGCTACAGTGGAATGCTGCCAAGCGCATCCTCCGATATGTGTAGGGCACCATCACCTTCGGGATTCACTATGAAACAGGCACTGCATTGAATCTCCTTGGCTTCACAGATTCTAATTGGACGGGAGACAACATTGATCACAAGTCCACCTCCAGATATTCACTCAGTCTAAGATCTGGCCCAATCTGTTGGTCGAGCAAGAAGCAGACTGTTATTTCTCTCTCTCTTCAGCTGAGGCTGAGTACAGAGGAGTAGTCAACATCACCATTCAGGTTCTGTGGCTACAACACTTCCTTACTAAGTTAGGTGTCTAGTTCCACCAGCCCATTGTCATCTGGTGTGACAACTAGAGCACTCTCAAATTTTGCAGGGATATAGTACAGCGGCAGCGGACGAAGCACATAGAGATCCATATGCACTACATCAGAGACTTAGTACATGATCGGGACATTGATTTGTAGTTCTGTCCTTCAGCAGAACAAACTGCAGACATCTTCACCAAGACATTCACTGAGCAGAAGTTTCGCTCTTTGCACGGTCGTCTTGGAGTGAAGGATACGGTTGCTTAGCAACTATCTTTTCTTCCTCTTTTCTTTTGATTACATTGTATTTTGAGGGGGGGTTTTCCCATGAGGTTTTCCCTCTTTCCTAAATTTTAGTACAAGTTGCACTGTATTTTGGGTGACCTTTGGCCTTAGTTTCCAGGGCCCATTTTCTATTTTTCCCCATAGTGGTGTTCAGGGGGGGTGTTGGAACTACTACACACCTACATGCGGACTCATAATTAGAGCATGGGACTACATGCAATATTCCTTCTGCATGATTTACTCCTTGATTTGCTCCTTCTTTAACTCTGCAACTGGTTAGTTCTTCTGCATGATTTACTCCCTGATTTGCTCCTTCTTTAACTTCACAACTGGTTAGTTATTCTGCATGATTTACTCCCTGATTTGCTCCTTCTTTCACTTTGCAACTATCCAGTTCTCTCCAGAACTTGTTGTAGGTGTTGAGTCTTCTCATTGATCACCACTATGGTGCATTACCTTGGGATCTTCACCCAGTAATGCTATATCATGAGCATTATAACCTATTTTCTATGAATCATTCTTTTGTTATTTTGATTTTCTTTTAGTGTTTTTGCTCAGCAAAGTTGTGTGTTCAACCTTTACTAGCTAGATTAATCTGTGCAAGTTTTCTAACACATTTACACTTCTTTCCTAGGAACCAATTTGACCACAAAGCATGCAGAGCTCAGTTTGTTCCCCAGCGGTCCTCCTTCGATCACTGAATACTTATACACAAAATTCTGCTCATCAAGTTCATCCACTCGCTCCTTGATGAAGCTGTAATCCCTCTTACTTGTGACAGGAAAGCGAAAAACCTTGGAAGTGTTAAATAATAAAATAATACTCAACCACATCTACATTTATTAGGCTAATTCAAGCGGCGAAATAAATAGAAGTGGAAGTATAATGATGTTAACGATGATATGTGATCAAGAGAGGAATTTATGGGAGTTATACCAGGGGTGAAGATGATATGCTTGATGGTGCCCACGCCTCCATCTCCTTGAAGTAAGGTCACAAAAGTGAAAACTTCGGACAAAACATTTGGCAAGAAGTTGTGGCTGTCTTTCATTGTGGCGTTCCACAACCTTCTTGCCTCCACTTGAACCACATCTTCCGTTGTTGAAGTACCTGACACCATCTTCAACTCTCTCGCAACACAATAGCTATTTCTTCAATATTATTGCACAAAACGAAGAATCCTTGCTCTTATCTGCACTAGACGAGGTGGTATTTATTGGAGTCATTTACACACCTTTAAAATATCTTACATTAAAGAGAGTGAATAAGCGATGGCATGAGAAGCCACTTGCATTTGCATGTGACCAGGCCTGGAATTTCAAATCCATTTTCCCGTCAAATGAAAATTTGATGACGTTTTTGCATTTTTCATGCCTTTCACTTTACGTTCTATTTAAATTTGTGTGTTGATCTCCCCTTATGTGAAAACTCTCTTTCAACTACTCTTGCATCTTTCATTAATATCCCTTGAATAATGCCTTATTTTTTTCTATCCTAAAATTACGGCATGTGTTTCAAAATAGCATACAACCAGATTTTACAAAGCTTATCAACTTTTAGAGATAAATAATTTATGTTATGTACTTAAATTTCAACTTATAAAAAGCACTTAGAAAAAATGACCACATAGTTAACCTTCTGTAAGTTTCTGCAAGTTAAGACAAGGAATACAAATTGAAACTATGCCTTAAGGAGTCTTATTAGATAAAGAAAACATGACATAAACATAAGCTTGTTAAACCCCGCAGTATAAGATGTTAGGATATAATGGGAAAGGCATGACAATGCACAAATAATGCAAATCCTTATCTTAAACCCAACTAGGAAACTAGGATAAGGGGACTAGAATATGTTTCCATGTTCATCTCTATCAATTAAACAAATAACTAGATCATGTGTTACTTCCACTAAGTAACGACCAATACAAACAAGAAAAACGTACTCTATCATTATAGGCCTTAGCAAAGAGTTGTATAGCGTTAATCTAACTTTTGTTATAGCCTCAATTAATTGTTTAATTTTTTACTTAGCACAAATAAAACATAAAGGGTATTGCTAAATGAGCTAACAGTAATGCCCGGTTAACTCCAATTAAGGCTCGGCGAGCCTAACATTACCGAAATATATCTATAATTACTCCATTAACCAAAGACATTGTTATATAAATCATATCTCATAAAGAATTAGAAACTAACAACTATTACAACACTTAGAAGTACATTGGTTGGAATACAAAATCTACAGCTAAATTTAAGCATTGAAATATGAACAGAGAATACCTAAAAAGAATGAAAATATATATATATATATATATATATAAACAAATCTAATTTATTATTGTAATCTGTGATATGGCCAGGTATAGAGAAATATTCATTAAACATAAATTCATGAAAATAAGAACAACATTCAAACTCACAAAGTTTGGGTACAATGCAAAAGTTTTGGCTATTAACCTTGACCAAGGAAGATTACATTGTAAACATTTTGGAAGTCATGTAAACCACAACACATTGAGTGGCATTCGCTCATCTTGGAAGTCATGTAAACCACAGCACATTGGTTACGACAAATCTGGTGATTTTGCAGGATCCAGGGTGATTTTGCAGGATCCAGAATCGTCTCAACCGCTCAAGCTCTCACCGACTAGATGAGAGATAGACACATCTCAAAGGCAGAGCCATAGGCCTGTACTAATATATTGCCCTGGAAGCCTTATATGTATAGACATAAGTTAATGAGGGAGAGATTCACAAATAGAAACTTTACTATATAAATGAGGTATCATAATGTTTCACTGGAGGATGACTACTTTGGCGCTCTAGGTACAATAGATTTTTACGTTTTAAATTTGACATTGAACGTCAAAATGACAGCGTCTGAATTTATAAACACATCAAACTTGACGTCGAAGAATTTCAACCACATGTCATACATTCTAAAATCTAAAATACGTCCTAAGACGTCAAATTCCAGGCCTGCATGTGACTAGTTATTTGGAGTGACTGATGGCCGTACACAATGCCAACTACCTATCCTTCTTATTGAACCCTTGGCATTTGTGGCCGACCAATAGCGAGCTCCATGCGCGGTTTCGAAAAGGACAGCGAACTCCGGACCCCACTGTCTGTCCTGACATTAAAAAACACAGAGATGGGTGGATGCTTTTAGTCCACGTTGTGATTTGTTATTTCTCTTCTCATCTAATTGTCCAGGTTCCGGTTCCCAATTGCAGAGATGATTCATGGCAAAGGGTGATACGACAGATAACAAGATAAGATGAAATGGATAATTGGTTTGTTTTTTATTTACAACCTGATCCTTTCGTGTCAAACACGTTAATGGATCGAATGAATCACGTTTCCAACCTCACGGTCCACCGTGTTTTTTGAAGTCAGTGTCGTATCTAGAAGAGTTCCCCAAATTTCAAAGCCGCCATAAATGGCTTTCAATGTCTTCTACGTTCACCAACGACGTGCCATAGCTAGGGGTTGCCTTGCATTTATATTTCTCTCAAAGTTGACTTTGGCATATTAGCAGCAAGGCAACCCCCATTCTCCTTGCATGTCAGACTGCATTTATAATGCAGTGGAGTTGGAAATAAGATTTGCCCCATCGCTACCGTGAAATACAGAAATTTGAGGAAGATTTTTCTGTATATATTCCTTACGTTAAAAAGACTATATATATATATATCTTCCTTACGTTGAAAAGACCAAATATTTCCAAATAATCCTTCCTTATCAAAAAAAATAACTATTTACATAGCTTAATGATATGCGTGGTCTTTTGGAATTCGGGTTCCAGAATTTTGATTTTTTTATTAAATGGACGGAAAAGGATTAAATGAAAATTCGTTTGTGGAGGGATTAGTTTTCATGCGATCGCATCTTGCACATTATGGTTTAAAATTTTTTTAATTAAAAGGTCATCGGACAGATGAGATTTCATGCGGATCGGCATGCTGCAAATTGTGATTTAATATTTTTTTCAAAAAGTGGTTTCCAGTCCCTTTCCAGAGATTTAGCCACCTATTACGCCGATCCGACCTGTCGCTCCCATTCTCTTCTGCCATTTACATTCTCCCCCCCTTCAACATTCCTCCCAAAATGCCGAACGCTGCATTTCATATGGCAAAGTTGATGCGCCAAAGGCCCAAATATATCCCCACACGTGCCTCTCTGACTCGCCCAACAACACGTGGCAGTCGTTAGTTTTGTTTAATCGATTTCCTTAATGTTGATCCAAAACATTGCCTTTAATCTTACTGTGTATCGCTGGCAAAGTATTGAGAACATAAGAAAAGGTTATGAGCAACGAGAATGGCATAATGCCTTAATTAGACTTCTCTTCAAGTTGTGGACTGAATATTGGGCAACGCTCTCTTCTACATTGACCTCTGTGATTCATCCATCCCCTCATTGCCACCACTAAATCTCGATCATCCAATCAGTGGATTGATACACCAGCGACTAGAGATTAAAAATGCCTGCTCTCTACAACACAAAGATTCGATTCATCGACCGCGAAACTGATGCTATTGATGACCGGTAGAGAAGGTTGGCGGATTAGACGTCTCATTTGTCTATTGAAAATCCAACATGTATATTTTTAAAATCAATTGAGTTGTTTATGACGACAATTATTCATTTATACCCACAAGATTTGATTAAGGAGAGGACTTGGAAGGTTAAAATCGAATGCATAGAGGGGCAATAACGATAATGAGAATGGGATAATATTAAAATGGATGTGCAATAATATTAATTATTATGGATTGTTTATATGTATTTAGTTAGTTTTAATTAGCATCAATTTAATTGTAGTTATTGCATGTGATATGCACTTTGCTTTATTTAATTAATTTTAGTTATTGTATGTGGTATATGTGCATATTAACAGGATATAAAGCGCACACTTAGTTTCAGTTAGCTTTAATTATTCATAGTTATTGCATATACAATTACGTTAATTTAGTTGCTTTATGTATTCATTCTCAAACAAATATTGTGTAATCAAATTCATTCTTGATTCCAATTTTCTTGTTCAATTTCTTGCAAATTTGTGCAATTATTTTTCAGCTATATTTGTATTTGTGTTCTAATAATTTTACATGGTTTTTGAGCTAAAGGGTCTTGGAGAAAGTACATGAACAATATTTTGCAGGTTTGAAGATCAAAGAACTGGAAACTGTTCCGAGATTTGTTTTGCAGATCAAAATATTGTAGAACTGCTGCAATTGATGCTACAACTACTGATTTGAAAATCACTCGTGAGTTGGTGTGTGTCTATGTTATCTTATACAACGGATCGATCAGATTGCAAAATATATAGTAGGAGAAACACAGTAAGCAAATACAAGAACTCAACAAATTAATAAGGAGTTCACCCTATTCTCTAGGGCTATGTCTCTCGTTCAGCTTTCAATGGTCGCCTTCTTTTATTGTGTCTTTAAAGCAGATATTTACAATGAGGAGCTCAATTTGAGTTTCCTGAAACAGATAATGCTTGGTAGGGTGGTTCTTGGATTCCCCAAGCCACTAAAGTGCATAGACTCTTTTCCTTTCCAAGTCTTGACCTCTCTGGTCTTTAATAGGAGGAGCCTAATGTGGTGTTCAATTCTCGACAGATCTTCACAGGGATTGCTTGAACCTCTCAAGCTTTCTGTCTGCTCGATGCTGCCTTAGGTCAGCTCGGCTCTCTGTTTTCTGCTTCTTGCTTCACTGTCTTTTCTTTGCTCTCTCTCTCTCTCTCTGTGTGTGTGTGTCTTCATGTTATGTTCTCTGTTTGTTCATGGCTTAAAGACAATTTGTCCTTGACTGTTCGCTTTCTCTTCTGCCTCTTCGGATCGCCTCCTGCTGTTCGTTTGGAATTCCGCGCCTCTACGTCATCGCCAACGTCTCACAAGGAGGTGGCCACTTGTCCTCTTACAAACTGCGCTAGCTCTTCCTCGACAGTTCAGTATTTCGGTTACACCGTGGAATGACTCATCAGCCAACTCAGCGATCAAATCAGACTTCAAACTTTTATATGTCGCGGCTTAATTACCTGTCAAATCTAGTTTTTCCATCAGGCACAATCTCTACCGTTAGATCTAGAGCCCCAGATCCTACGGTGTTAGCTCATTTCGCACAGTTGACTTGCTCGACTGTTAGCGAGCGATGAGAGGCGGTTTTCTCTCTTATCCGCCAGACACGTGTCGTGCGCTGAATGGAATTGCTTGTTTTCTGCCAAATCTGCTTACCGCCCAAGGATGCCTCTGATATACCACCGGTTTTGGAGCGCGGGACCCGCCTTTTGCCTTAGCGCTTTCCCTACTATTTCCTGGCTTCCCATATGACCGAGCGCTTTTGGGTTTTTCCTTTTCGAGGGGTTTTGCCCAACGATGCGTGATTAGTGCTAATCGCGCATCAGAAATGGCTTCCGTTTCCCAATTCGGGGTTCCCAACTACCAGTTTTGCCTCGTGCATGGTCTCCATGGGCCTCTGTCAGCACGTTTTGACCGAAGTCCTCGTCGTTCCTTACTGGCTGCAAACTGCCACTATCTAGAGGTCTTCCTAATCGCTCTTTGTTCACGAATTTTGAAGTCTATCCTGATTTGATACAGTCATGACACTTTGATAATTTTTCATTGATCCAATTCGGATCACAGCCTTCCCACTGAAAAAGCTTTTGGACTACCAAAACTTGGTTTTCAAGCATCGACTAAGTGAGGGTACAATTGTCTCACTTTTCCAATCTCTATCCACTTTGCACTGCTCGGTTTTGAACCCTTGAGCCCAATTCTGTGGTACTCAACATCTCCTCTGCGCGTTGTCCTCACCTTCCTGTCCAGAACTGTGTCTTCTTGCAATTAATTAAGATATTCAGGTAATAGGTCATCAATAGAAGGCAATTGACTCTGCTCTTCGGGATCCTCAAGTAGTGAAGGTTTAAATAATCTCAAGAAATCTACATTTACAACTGAGTAGATGTGCATGTAAGCTGGTAGGTCAAGGCGAAAAGCATTCTCACCAATCTTCTCAAGTATCATGAGGGGTCCATACCTGATAGGATTTAGCATTTTATCTTCACCTTGCATCCTGTCCTTGCTAATATACAACCAGACTTGGTCACCAACTTGGAAACTATGCTCCATCTGATGCTTGTCACGCCTTGCCTTGTATTTGGCTTGGCTCTTTTCCAATTGTTCCTATATTTCCTGGTGGATCTCTTGGATTTGTTCAATGAACCTAGTTTCCCTGTCCACATCACTGTGTCCCTCAACTGTGGTGTCTTTACCAAAGACAAAATCCAAAGGAGACCTTGGGGTGAAACCAAAACAGGTCTCAAAAGGAGATCTCTGTGTAGAGGAATGTTTTGGTCTATTGTAAGCATGATGCACATAACATAGATGTTCATTCCAAAGCTTAGGATTTTTACTGCAATATCATCTGAGTAACTAGATCACTGTCCTGTTAACTACTTCTGTCTGGCCATCAGTTTGTGAATGAAAAGTTGTGCTTTTCTTCAGTTTGGCGTCCATCAATTCCTACAGACTTGACTAAAACTTCCCCACAAATCGGGTGTCTTGATCAGATACAATGGAAGTGGGTAATCCAAAATGAACCCATACATGTTAAAAAACTAGTTTTGCAGTTTGTTCAACTGTAATTTGTTTATTACAAGGTACCAAAATACACATTTTGTTAAAACTATCCACACCAACATATAGATAATCATGAACTTTCCTAGATTTAGGCAGTCCTCCAACAAAATCCATGGAAACACTATCCCAAGGGTGAGAAGGAACTGGTAATGGAGTGTACAAGCCTAGTTTTCTATTGTTGGGCTTGCTTTTAGCACACATAGTACACCCTCTTACATATCTAGAAACTGTCTCGTTCATTTTTTTGCCAATAACAAAATTTTTGCCGCTGTGCAACTATTTTACTTACCCCAAAGTGACCTGATATTAGAGAAGTGTGTGCTTCTCGAGTTATCTTTACTCTTTCAGTTTGTGGAATGCATAACTTCCCACAATGGTATAAGAGTCAGTCCTTTACGTGATAATCCAATTCTTCTACTCATTTGCCTCGACTTAAAGTTGCATATACATCTTTAAAGTCTATATTTTGAGCATATTGTTCAATGTAGCTCTCATGTAACACAGAATTATGCTTAAGTATAGTCGATGCATTCATAATGGGTCTAGATAACATGTCTGCAACTTTATTGTGTATGCCCTTCTCATATTTGATGACTAATTGAAACTGTTGTAGAAAGCCCATCCATCTATAGTGTCTTGATTGCTGCAACTTAGTTTGGGAGTGTAGATATTGAAGTGGTTGATGATCAGTATGTATTACTAACTCTTTTCCCATTAAGTAATGTTTCCACTTTTTCACACTCTGTACTAATGCATACAATTCTTTATCATATGTAGGATAGTTAACTACTGCAGAATTAAATGTCTTACAATGATAACATATGGGTATACCATGCTGTGTCAACACTGCTCCCATGGAATAGTCACTGGCATCCATTTGGATCTCAGCTGGTCTTTGAAGATCAGGCAGTGCTAGTATAGGTGTTGTACTAAACTTTTCTTTCAAGATGTCGAAGGCTTTCTATTGTTTGCCTTCCCAGTGAAACACCTCGTTCAATCTTGTTAAAGCATGTAAGGGATTTGCAATTAAGGAAAAGTTAGAAATGAACTTCCTCCAATATTGCACTGCTCCTAAGAAGCTTCTAACTTCTGTAGCAGATTTGGGTTTAGGCCAGTTTACAATGACTACCACCTTAGAGGGATCTATCTTCAATTCACCACCCCCTACTATATGCCCCAAATAATTCAAAGTTGTTTTTCCAAATTCAAATTTTAAGAGTTTAACATGAAGTTTTTCTCTTTTCAAATCATCTAATGTTTTCTTAACATGCTTTAAGTGTTCTTCCCACGTTTAGCTAAAAATTAGAATGTCATCCAGATACACAATAACAAAATCATCATGAAAAGGTCTAAGTACATCATTCATTAATCTCATGAAAGTAGTAGGAGCATTAGTTAAGCCAAACAGCATAACTAGCCACTCATACAATCTCTGCTTTGTTTTGAAAGCAGTTTTCCATGCATCTTGTTCTGCAACTCTGACCTGATGGTACCCACTATGCAACTCTAGCTTGGAGAAATAAACAACTTCTTTCAATTGATCTAAAATATCATCTATACGAGGAAGGGGATAACAATTTTTTATTGTTATCTTATTTAGTGTTCCATAATCAATGCACATTCTCCACAAGCCATATTTCTTTCTCACCAAAATGATTGGTGACCCACATGGTGATGTGCTAGGTCTAATGAACCCTTTCTCGAGCAACTCCTGCACCTGCTTCTTGACTTCATCATTCTCTAAAGCAGACAATCTGTACATTCCAATGTTAGGCAATGGAGCATCTTGCTGCAAAATAATATCATACACTATTTCCTTTTTGGGTGGTAGACCTTTAGGTTCCTAAAAGAAGATATCATACTAGGAAACAACCTTTTCTAAATTAGCTTGATGTTTAGCATTACAACCCTCAAATACATTGGTTTTATCAGTTTTCTTTTCCTTTACAACCACTAGTAAGAATTGTTTTCATGAATTTATCATTCTTTTCATCTGCCCTGAGTTTATGAGAGTATAATTATTCTTGAGCTTATGAGCTCTTACAAAGTATTCGATTTCATCTTTAACAAGTAGATATTTGTTCTCAGCTCTATAGAAAATAGCTTTTCTATCATACAAGTAGGGACTTCCTAAAACAATTCCACATATATCCAAAGGAATTATGTCTAACTCAACCTCATCTACAAATGTTGACCCAAAAGAAAACTTGAGTTTACATTGTTTAGTCACTTGTAGTTGTGTTTTATCATTCAACCATCCTAATGTGTATGGTTTCTTGTGAGGTGTAGTTACTAATCCCAACTTCTTTACAATTGATTCAGAAATCAAATTTACTTGTGAGCCACTATCAAACAAAGTATCGATCTTTTGATGTTTTGAAATAACTCGAATATGGAAAAGCTCATGCCTTTTTTCTCTCATTTTCTTCATCAATAATAGATTGTGCAGAATTATTAGTAGATGCTTCAGAATTCTTACCTTTTATATCTGTGGCTGCAATGGTTGTTTCATCTCCTGAGTCTGACCCCAAATCTTTCCGAATAGTTGTAGCAGTCTTCTTCTTCTTGCCCTCGAACTTCTTAGGTCTCAGCCCCAAATGCAGAATCCAACAATGATCATCATGATGCCCATCCTTTTTATAGTGAGTGCATGAAGCTTTGCTTTTCTGTGCAGTGTTAGACTTCCTTTCTTTCCATTTATGCTTTCTTTTCTCCTTATTCTTGCTTGCAGTGGGTTGGGATGATCCCTCAAATTTTGGACTTCCATTCTTTCCTCTAGCTTCTATATGAGTAGCTTGTACAGATACCTCATCTATACTACTGGGATTAAACATGAGGATGGTGTGCCTCAAGTAGCTATGTAGACCACCAATGTACTTCAACAGAGTCTCAGGTGAGTCTAATGAGATTCCTAGAATCAATGCTCTCTTTCTAAATTCTTAAGTGTACCCTTGCACACTTTTCCCTTTCAACTGTCGAAGAGTTTCCCAACTCATCATGGCTTGCTGCATGTAGGCCAATGGATAGAACTACTTTTTGATTGTAGAAAAAAATTCACTCCAGACATAAATAGTCTTACCATGTCTTTTCATGTCAGCTTGGGTCCTGCCTGCCCACCAAACCAAGGTAGTGCCTCTAAAGCATAGGCTTGCCAGCTGAATCTTGCTCTTGTTTGAATCTATATTCTGCACTCTACAATAAACATCAATTTGTCTAATCCAATTGTCTAGCTTTTCTGAATTCAACTCTCCATCATATATAGGTAAATCAAATAAACATCTAGTTTGATCAAAGATGCTTTCTTTTTGTGTTCAGGGCTGTTAGGAGGCGTGAAAAAGCTTTCCTCTTTCCCTTTGCCTTTTGAGTGGTCATGGGAATGTGACTCATCTTTCCTTTGTCTTGTTTAGAGCCTGATGAATCGTCATCCTTATGTTTTCTAAAGTCCCTATACATTTCTTCTACCATGGACTTTATGGCTAAGAAACTATTTATGAATTGAGGGTCTCACCCCATAGAACCTTCTTCTGACATTGTCTTCTGAGGATAGATTCTCCCAATTTTAGGATTAGTTTCGACCAACTCTCCTTCTCCTAATTTGATCTTTGATCTAGTTAGCGTTCAACAGCTAAACCAAAAAGCTTGTCTAACCTTAACAACCTAAAGCTCTGATACCACTTGATCTGAAAATCACTCATACATGACCTCAGTTAATGAATTAATGAATGAAGGTATTACAGACTCATGTGCTGGTGTGTGTCTATGTTATCTTAGGCAACAGATTGATCAGATTACAAAATACACAGACACTAGAAAAATGGAAAATAGTAGGAGAAACACAGTAAGCAAACATAGGAACAGAACAAATTAATAAGGAGTTCACCCTATTCTCCAGGGCTACATCTCCGGTCCAACTTTCAGTGGTAGCCTTCTTTTATTGTGTCTTTAAAGTAGAGATTTACAATGAGGAGCTCAATTTGAGTCTCCTGAAATAGATAATGCTTGGTAGGGTGGTTCTTGGATTCCCCAAGCCACCAGAGTGCACAAACTCTTTTCTTTTCCAAGTCTTGATCTCTCTGGTCTTTAATAGCAGGAGCCCAATGTGGTGCTCAATTCCTGATGGATCCTCACAAGGATTGCTTGAACCTCTCAAGCCTTTTGTCTGCTCGATGCTACCTTAGGTCAGCTCGGCTCTCTGTTTTCTACTTCTTGCTTCACTGTCTTTTCTTCGCTCTCGCTCTCTTTGTCTTCGTGTTCTATTCTCTGTCTGTTCATGGCTTAAAGCCAATTTGTCCTTGAATGTTCGCTTTCTCTTCCGCCTCTTCGGATCGCCTGCTGCAGCTATTTTTGGAATTCCTTGCCTTTGCGTCATCACCAACGTCTCACAGGGAGGTGGCCACTTGTCCTCTCACGAACTGCGCCAGCTCTTCCTCGATGGTTCGGTATTTCGATTACACTGTGGAATGACTCATTCGCCAACTTAGTGGTCAAATTGGACTTTAGACTTTTATATGCCATGGCTTAAATCCCCTGTCAAATCCAGTTTCTCCATTGTCAGATCTGGAGCCCCCAGATCCTACGGTGTTCACTCATTTCGCGTGGTTGACTTGCTCGACTGTTAGTGTGCGATGAGAGGCGGTTTTCTCTCTCATCTGCCGGACACGCATCGTGCACTAAATGGAATCGTTCGTTTTCTACCAAATCCACTTACCACCCAAGGATGCCTCCAATATACCACCGGTTTTGGAGTGCAAGACCTGCCTTTCGCCTTAGCGCTTTCCCTACGGTTTCCCGGCTTCCCATATGACCGAGCGATTTGGGGCATTTCCTTCTCGACGGGTTTTTCCCAGCGATGTGCGATTAGCATTAAGTGCTAATCGTGCATCAGAAATGGCTTTCGCTTCTCGATCCAGGCTTCCCAACTGCCAGTTTTGCCTCTTGTGCGGTCTCCATGGCCCTCGGTTAGTGCACTTTGACTGAGGTCCTCCTTGTTCCTTACTGGCTACAAACTGCCACTGTGTAGAGGTCTTCTTGATGGCTCTTTTTTCATGAATTTTGAAGTCTGTCCTGATTTGATACAGTCATGGCACTTTGATAACTTTTCATGGATCCAATTCGGATCAACTACAAGGTGAAAGAATGGAGTTCTCATCTTCAGCTATTCTTACTCCGTATAACTACTTCCAATGGAAGCCAAAGATTTTGCTTCACCTTAAAGGCAAAGGTTTGTATCAGAGAGTTATGAATATGGAAGTTAAACCAAATTCCACCATTGAAAAATCCAAATACTTCAACAGTATAGACGAGGCTTTTGGTCTTCTATTGTTGTCCATATCTCCAACATTGTGTTTCCATGTGGACAAAAATAACACTCTGAATGAGCTCTAGACAATCTTGGAGAATTTATTTGGAAAGCAAGCTCATATTCTCGAAAATGAGCTAAATTCTTTAGATACAAAACATCTTTGAAAGCATTCATGGTTTCTTTACGAAATTCAAATAATTGCTTCTACAATTACATGATTGCGGGATCAATAAATCCAAATGGGAAGTTCAAGTGATCCTTTCTAGTTTGTCTAAATTAGTCCCTGAATATGTTGTTTTTGTTTCTACATTTCATAGACTTAGACTTGCAACTGGAGATAAATGGAAAATGCCCAAACTTGATGCGTTTATTAAGTCTCTCATTCGTGAGCAGGATAAGATCATCAAAATGGGTTCATTAAAGTCTCCAAATGCACATGCACTTGCCATGCATGAGAAAGGAAAGTCCAACTCAAAACCAAATCAACAATCTAAAGGCAAAGGAAAGGCAAGAGATCCAGATCCAAGAAAGGGAGGAAATCCAAAACCTGGAGATGATTCTTCTAGCTCCAAAGGTAAGAGGGAAAGAAAGGAAACTCCGAGTGTCGTTATTGTAATAGAGGTTATCATCCTAAATCCTTTTTCATGTAGAATACTATTGGTCTAATGGAAAAGAATCTTTAACAAAATAATCTTGGTCATAAAATTCTAGAAAGTGCCAAGAAGAAGACAGAGGAAAAACCACAAAAAACAAGGGGTGATGGTCATGCTTTTAGTGCCCTTGATTCTACGCTGTAAGAATGGATCATCAATTCAGGAGATTCACATCATATGGCTTCTTCAAAGGGATACTTTTCTTCTCTACATGCATACTCGGGATTTCCTATTATCATGTTGGACAAATCGACATTTGAAGCAACTAGATAAGGAAGAGTGCCATTCGAAGATGGAAGTTTTTAGAATGTCTTGGATATTCCAAAGCTTTCTTTGAATCTTATTTTAGTGTATAAAATGACACACACAGGCACCAAAAGGAAAGTGGAATTTACTCCTAATTCTGTGAGCATTTATGATATGCAAACCAACTTGAATATTACATTTGACAATGCAAATGATCAATCTCGTTTGTATACATTTTCTTATTTTGCTCCTCAATCAAATTCTATTTTTCTACTTACACATGCAAAGAAGAAAGTAGGATTTGTCACGAGAGATTGGGGAACTTGAATTTCAGGTATATGCATCACCTTAGCAGGAATGGGATGGTTAAAGGATTATCGGCCGTTGAATTTTCAAATAGTGTTTGTAATGGATGTGCTCTTGGAAAGCATCCATAAGACAAGTTTGAGAAGGGGCGTGCATGAAGAATCTCTTCACCTTTGGAGCTTGTACATAGTGATCTCATGGGTCCATTTCCATTACTTTCAATGAGCAAAGCAAGATATGTGTTTTCATTTAAATATGATAACACGAGATTCACTTGGGTTTACTTCTTGAAACTCAAGTCTAAAGTTTTTCAACATCTAAAGATTTTCAAAGAAGACGCATTTAATCAGTCTAGAAAATGCATTAAGATACTCTACACAGACAATGGGAAGGAATATTTCAACAAATATATCAATAATATTTGTAATGAAGGAGGCATACAATTGTGCGATACAGTTCCTTTCACTTTGCAACAAAATGGGGTGATTGAAAGGAAGAATAGATCTTTGAAAGAGATGGGCAATTGCATGTTGCATGCAAGATATCTTCCATCAAAAATATGGGTTGAATCTATGAATTGTGCTTCATACACCCAGAATATATCTCCTCATAAATTTGTTATTGGAAAAATGCCTTTTGAGCCTTGGACTGGCATGCAACTTGAAGTCAGTCATTTCTGCATTTTCAGATCTCGAGCATGTGCCCTTACCATTAATTGATGAGTATGTAGGTGATACTTTAGATCAGAATTCTGATCTGGATGATCCTTTTCCTGTGACACTTGTTGGACCACCAGTTGTTGAACATCGAGATCATACTTCCTCATGTAGTTCAGAATATTCTCAACCAGTTTCAGCACAAAAATGGCACAACATGAGTGATCTCCTATATGATCCTACCACTATACCTCAGTTTGATGAAGATCCACAAGCACTCTTATTTATGGAGCCATGATGCCCATCCACACTTATATGATGCATGCAATTGTTCCATAGACTTATGTAGAAGCAGTTGGGCATCCTGAATTGGAAGCGACTGTGGATGAGGAATACAACTCTCTCATTGAGAACCAGACTTGGGATCCAGTTTCGCTACCTTCTAATCATAAACTTGTGAGGTGCAAGTAGGTTTACTAGACCAAGAAAGCAACCAATGTCCAAGTTAGTCGATATAATGCATAGTTGGTGGCGAAAGGTTTTCCCGCAGGTACATGGTGTTGACTATGATGAGACTTTTACTCTAATGGAAAAAATGGAGTCCCTTTGGTTCTCTTTCTCCATTGCAGCAGCAAGAGGATGGGAGGTGCATCATATGGATGTGAAGAATACCTTTCTTCATGGTGATCTCGAGGAGGAAATCTAGATGGAGCAGCCAGAGGGATACATGCAAAATTCATCTTTGGTGTGCAAATTAAAGATGTCTATCCATGGAAAGATGGATTCCTATTTGTTATCTCAAAATTTTGTACGTTGAAAATATGATTCCAATGTTTATTTTTTTAATAAATTTGACTCCTTGTTGATCATAGTACTCTATGTTGATGATTTTTTGATAATAGATAGTTCAACTTCTGCCATCGGTGCGATTAAAAATGCATTGCATAAGTGGTTTTCTATGATAAACACGGGCTTGCTAAATTTCTTCCTTGGATTAAAGATCAATTAGAGTGGTTTTAGGATTACCATTTCTCAACCAAAGTATGCTAGAGCTCTTTTGTCACAATTTCACATGAGTGACTACAAGCCAGCAACCACACCTTTCTTATCAAGGATAAATCTTGAGAATGGAAAAGACACACCATTGGTTGAGTGCACATTGTATCGTTAGCATGTGGGAAGTCTTCTTTATCTCACTCATTCCCATCGGTATCTCTCATATATCGTAGAAGTAGTTTTGAGATACATGTAGGAGCCACATGAGTTACACTAAAAAGTTGCAAAGTGCATCCTTTCATATGTCAAAGGGACAATCACCTATGGGATTCATTATGCAACAAATTGTTCTTTGGATCTCATTGGGCTCATAGATTCAGATTGGGCTGCAACAACATTGATGACAAGTCCACCTCCAATTATGTACTTAGTTGGGATCCGACCCAATTTGTTGGTCAAGCAAGAAGTAGGTTGCCATTGCTTTATCATCATCAAAGGTCGAGTACAGAGGAAAAATCAATGCCACTATTTAGGTCATTTGGCTACAAAATTTTCTAACTGATGTTAGTATCAATGTCCATCCTCCAACTGTTATCTAGTGTGATAATCAAAGTACGCTAAAGTTTTGCAGAGATCTAGTGCACTGAGAGCGGACCAAACATATCAAGATCTAGATGTACTTTATTAGAGAACTAATTCATGATGGAATCATCGATCTTCAGTATTGTCCCAGTTCCGAGCAGACTTTTGATATCTTCACTAAGACTTTCACTGAGTAGAATTTTCGATTTCAGTGAGATAGTCTCGGGGTGAAGGGCAGGACTGCCTAGCAGTGGTCTTTTTTATATTTTTTTCATTATATTTTGAGGGGAGGTTTTATTCCCACTGGGTTTTCCCTCTTTCCTCTTTTCATGCATTGTATATGTGTACTTAAAATGGCCTTGTTGATGGGACTCATTAATTTTGTATCACACTCACCTAAGTTATGCTTAATGGGGTTGTTGGTGTAAATGCACTACGGGGGCTTCACTAGGGGAGCAATACCATAGCACGTGGGTTCATATTGGGGGATATTTATTGAGGAAAAAATGGCATAATATATTGTGGGATATATAAAGGGTAAAGGGTTTTTATATTAGCAGGTATAAAAAATGGAATTCAAAGTTAATGAAAAGTTATAAAAGGGTATAAAAAATGTTAATGAAAAAATGGACACCTACAATATCAGTGAAAGTAGGGGTTTTTTAAATTCGGAAGGTGTATTGGGTTTGTATTGGTAGGGGGTCAGATACTTTGATTTATATAAGTATTTTCCAATATGTAGTCAAATTAAGGGTATTGTTTAGTATGGCATGAATGCATGTGATATGCCATAGGTTCATTGGGTGAAGCCCACATGAGATGCACCTAGTTAGCCTTAATTAGCTTCAGTTCAACTCTAGTTATTGCATGTGATGTGCACTTGGTTTTAGTTAGTTAAATCAAGTGCTTACATATCGTGTGCACTTGGTTGTAGTCAGTTAACTCGAGTGCTTATGTGTAGTGTGCACTTCACTTTAGTTAGTTAACTCTAGTGTTTGCATGTGGTGCATGTGCACATTAACAAAACATAAAGACACTTAGCTTCACTTATCCATAGTTATTGCATGTACAACTAAACTTAACTTAATTGCTTTATGTATTGATTCTCAAACTAATATTGTGTAATCAAAGTCATTGTTGATTCCAATTTTCTTTTTCAATTTCTTGCAAATTTGTGCAATTAATCTTCAACTAAATCTATATTTATACTTCAATAATTTTACAATTATAATAGACATAGAATGTTACTCTAGCAAAAAAAATTGTTGTAAAAACAATTTATTCATTTATATTAATTTACTCTTAAACTATATATGACAACATTTTCTGTCTTTTTCATTACAAGGGTGTTCTTCATCGATCCATATAAGCTAGAAAATTTTAGAGAGCCATAGAAAGTTTAAAATTTTAATTTTTTTAACATTTTTATAGAAAGCACAATTTTCTTTTGCGAGTGTTCAAATAGATTTGCGTTTTGTATAGAGGACATGATTTAGGTTAAACTAAGAGGGTTATATGATACGAGCTAAAGGAAAGGTAAAACATGATATTACAAGTTTAAATAAGGTTATATTTGATCTTAATCCCTTTACTTTGGTCTAATTGGTGGTTAATAATGCATATTTATTCTTAAATAAACCCGGGGTTTCTTCAAGGTGGAGGATTCTAACCCATTGCATTCCTTGATTACAAGGACTTTACAGGTGCCCGTTTACACTTTCGTATAAATATTGATGAAGATTTTAGGAGGTAAGGTATCCTCTGTTAGCCTATCAAAAATTGCAGATGGTTCTTTTCTATAGTATAATAGAAGCTGAGATGGTTCTAGAGTATATTTCAATTGATTTCCGAACTGATTTGATCTCACAACGGGTGGTTACCTTGGCATATGCCAAATATTTAGAACACTTTTCCACGTAAGCGAAGAGATGGATATAATTTGGGTTTAATTCGGCTGATGGGAGAATCTTATGAGACTTGGGATTGACGATGAAAGATACATGGTTAAAACACTCCATGCATGGTTAAAACACTCCATGCAATAAATCACTACTTCAAATTCCAAATTATTTATAC
Source organism: Pinus taeda (assembly GCA_000404065.3). Lineage (NCBI taxonomy): Eukaryota > Viridiplantae > Streptophyta > Pinopsida > Pinales > Pinaceae > Pinus > Pinus taeda. The sequence continues at coordinate 56,879 of APFE030118444.1, forward strand.
ATACTAATTTATCAAAAAACAATACATTTAAAACCCAAACGTTATTAAATTTAAAAAATAATTCAAAATTCCTGGAAAAAAAAAAATGAATAAATAAGAATAAGACGAATAAATAAAACTGCAAAAATCAAAATCCACGTTATTAATACGAATATAATTTATGACTTGCAACCCCACCATCCCACCATGATCTAATGCTGTTGATGAGGAAATTAAGCTCAAACGAAATTAAAATAGATTAGGAAAATGGATCTCAGATATGTCACCAGTCTTTGGGGCAGCCTTCAAGCCTCAACTCGAGCTCCTTCATATTTCAACTATATTATTCAAATGCAATGCAAGCCCAAACACTCTAGGTTATGGCCTTGGATGGGGCAGAAGGTTATGGCCTTTGTTAGCGAAATATATTGTATAATAAAACATTATTAAATATTATAAATTGAAATATTAATTTATTATAATTATTTTATTAATATAATATAATTAGTTTATCAATATAATATTTAATAGATAGTTAAGATTTAAAATTTATTATATAATATTACTATATTTTTAAATAAGGTTAATAGATGTTTAATATAACATTCATGATACATTAATAATATATTAATCTGTATATTTATAACGTCTTAGCTATATATTAACATGTAAACTATGGTTGACTATTGTTGACATGGTTAACTAGTCAATATGGGAGTGAACTATATTGAACATAATGGATGGTCATAGTTGATCATATTCCAACCGTAGTTAAACCATCATCAACTATAGTCAATCATATTCAATTGTTGTTAAACATGGTCAGGTGATGGTTAATCATAATTAGCCCATGATGAAATGATGGTCATTCATGGTCAAACCACTATTACACAAGAGGGTTTTTTAAGAAAATAAATAAAGACAAAATTGACATTTCGTCTTAAACATTTAAAGTGCAGGACTTTTCATTCTTTAGGACAATTAATAAAAAATCATTTTGTCTTCAACATTTAATGTAGGGCAGTTTTCATTGTTTTATAAAAATCAATTGATAGATAAGTGTAGTGTGGAGGTTTTGAGATGGGCGTGGTGGGGACGAGTGTAGGTCGGCTTATTTGGATGAAGTAGGTAGCAAACGTTTGTCTTATAAAAGTCAATTGACATATAAGGTGCAGAATGGGGTTTTCATACAGACTTGGTAGGGACGATTGTAGGTCGACCAGTTTGGATGAAGCAGGGAGAGGATGCCTAGCTTAAGAGGAAAGAGTAGAAAATAGTCGTAGCTGAATCTTCCTTCGAGGCCACATTTAAATCTATGGGTAAATTGAATTCTTAATAACAACAAAAGGAAGATTCCAAGGAGAGGAGGAGACCAATGAACCCATAGGACCAATCGACTTGGCTAAATGCACAATTATTGGCATGATAATTGGAGGCAGAGTTGCAGGCTCAAAAGATTCCTTTATCTTGGTTAGCAAGGATTCTGATGGGTGATGCCTTCCTCATGGTGGGATCCAGATAAAGGTTTGAATCAGGCAACCACAAGGTGAGAAGAACAAGAACAAGTAGCCATTGTCAAGGACCATGGCCATGGTAGCTACACAGTCATTGTTGGCTTGTTGGGGCCTGACCCAGGTTTAGAAGTGATTTAGCCAAACAAATCCTAAAACTACTGGCCCTTTTGACAACAATCCATGGTGCGCGGACTGAGGTCTCACCCGAGGTAGTATGGGAGGGTGGTGGAACAAGGTTTCTGCACCTTAGGGCTGTCTTGATGAAGTCTACAAAGTTTGTGAACTGAACTTGCGCACTTGCACTGCTCTGTGCATCCGTTTGTCCTTTGCAACTGATTCCGCACAGCTCTATAAAGAGCGTGAAGAGGTGCTATCTAGATCCTTTATCCTTACTATGGTATTATTATAGATCTTAACTTAATTGAGTGGGCCCAATATTCTCATTAATCTTTCAACATTCATAACAAGTGCGCGCAATCATAAAACTGTAAAGAGATGCATGAATATAACAGAAGCATAGACACATAATAGTCCAGAATCAACTTATCTTTTATTGATTCTCTGTCCAAGTACAATCCCAACTCCGCCCTGCACACTCAGTTGCAGGGGTTCGCGCACACAACTGCAGACTCTATCAGGCATCTGCGTACTTAGCTGCAGAGCCTTTTCTTACTACTACAACCCAAGACTTGGACTTATAGACTCAGAGTTAATTCATCATCCAAAACTTAGACTGACTTTACACTTAGAGCCTCGCTCTATTTATACAATCCCATGGTCTGTGGACCATGGGTAGGCCGACGCACTTTACATTAAATTACATTATCTTAGGGTGGACAACCCTAGACTCTTGCGCTCTATGCCTGCATTTCGCAGGGTCTTTACATTACACTTGACCAAAATTCGGGCTTCAAGCCCCAAAAACATGCTATGGGGGGATCTACTGCCCAACAGGCCCCCAAGACAATCATCATTACTTGTCTTCGAGTCACTCTGTAGGTGTGGCGATCTTTGCACGAAGTCGATGCTGTAGGTCTCGCGCAGCTTGGGTGTTCGCAACACACTGTTCCATCGCCTGTTGTACTTGTTGCACGCGTATCTCTGAACTTTCGTGAGCAGGGTCACATTCCTGTCCAATAGTGTACAGTTCTTGCATCTATGCTAGCTTCCCTTCAATGGTATCTGTGATTGTGAATGCTTCATTGGTCCATGGCTGGATGTGTGCTTTAAGCAGGGCCTCCTTTTGGTGCGTGATGTCTAATTGGTCCTTTAGTGCCCTTGCTTGTAGTAGTCTGGTGAGTCGTTGAGTAAGGGAAAATGTCTGCACGGTGCCACAGACACTGTCATATCCTGCTGCAACTCGCGTGATTCTACCTCTAGGCATTGTAGGTTCGGGTCTTCCTGTAGGTGTGTAAGTATGCTTAGTGCTTGTTCCAACATCCCGGTGCACCCCTATGTCGCCTGGCCAATTTGTTCCAACCCCATTTGGATAGTGTGGGCGCGTTGCTCTCTGACTTCTGGGGGTGTGGAGGGCTGCGCCTTCAATCACAACTCAACGATTTGCAGGTTCAGCTCCAACTAAACCTTTGTTGTTTCCTCCCGGGCCTTGTTGAGCCTCAAAACTATACTCATTTACCCATCCTCCCAACAGCCTTTTCCTACTCATTTCCTTCTTTTGTCATCATTTCCTTCATCAACTTGTTCAATTCATTGCATTATAGGACTTTTTAACATGATTTGATAATTCTGCTAATGATTGACTGTTGGTTTAGATTTTTGGTTCAAGTGCTGCAATTCCGCAGCTAATACAGGATTTCCGTAGCCGGTCTCTGATTCCGCATCCGATCCCAGATTCCGCAGCCATTTTCTTGTTTGCTATGATCCAGGTGTCCTCTAGAGAAAAGAGCCACATGGGAAAATTTGTATGACTGTGTACATGGTGCGTGTGCTATCAGCTCAGCCAAACTGGCCGTATATACCTTTGGTCAACGTGGAGGTAGCTCTGGTCAAACGGCAAGGTTGCAAATAGTGGCACGGCTCTGCGTGTTCAGTTGGAGCACGTAAGTCACAACTGGCCTCTTCTTTAGCCACGAAGACTGCAGGGGACAAGAATCCAACAACGGATTTATTAAACCATGATGACAGTTCCCTAGATCCGTGCACGGTGCTGCTGAACGTGTCTTTTTCCTAGCTGTTAGTTAGCTTAGTTTACGCACATAACAGTTGATGTTCTTGCTATAAATAAAGCGTTTCTACACGCTGATTAGTTAGCTTTTGGAAGTTAATCTTTTGCTGCTGTAAACTTTGTTTAAAGACTCCTTTATAAAGCGTTTACGCTCTCCACTGTGTTTTATTATGAGTTGATTTAATTCCAAGAAGACAGTTCTGTTTCTATCTGCATAGCTGATCTTTTAATTGCTTGAAGTGGATGGAGGGCCCTTGTCTGCTACAACAATTATACAGTAGCCTTTGAATTTACTTTCCTGCATTTCTTTTTCTTTAATTTATCATGTATATTAATGTACAGTTTTGAATTGTGCTGCTTTACGTTTCTGTACTTTACATGACTGATCAGTGTGTTTTTATAGCTTTGATTAGGAGCCCGGGACATTGTGCTTTTTCTTCTTTTTAATACTAGTGGCATCTGAAGTTGTCTTATCTAAACTGCTGACTTTCGTTCTGATTTTTATTAGTTTCCTTGCTTAGTTAGTTCCTTATTTAGTTTACTTTATCAAGTTTTGTCAAGTTGCTAATCTCTTAATGGTTCTTTTTATCATGATTCACTAACTTTTATGGGACCAAAACATCATTTAATTGCAGCTTGGTTTATTTAATTTTAGACTCATATTGCTAATTCACTCCTAACTCTTTTTCACATGATCAATTTAGCTAAAGGCATAATGTTAAGGGAGAATTAAGTAGTATGATTTGTCACTTAATTTTTGCATTGCTTTAGATTCAATAGAGGAGTTAGAGTAGTGTTCCTTCTTTCAGCTGAGTTAATGTAGATGTCATTTTCATTCTTATCAGCAGTAAAGGTATTGGACTAGTGCCATTGGTCTTTTTGTTTGATGCTTTACTTTCATTTGAAGCTTTAATTCCATTTCAAGTTATTGTTCAAGTTTTCTCTTTTAAATTCAAGAAGCATTTAGAAATCACCACATACACACACATTCACTCACTTGTTTATAACTTCATCACATCACATTAGGAAGATTAGTTAGACATAAACTAAAACCGACAAAAAGAACTAGGAAAGGCTGCTTAAGTATATATTGTACACTTCACTTCATCAGCTTACGAGCCCCGGGTTGACAATTTATGATAGCAATTTAGACAACATTAAATTGAGCAAACATTTTGGCGCCGTTGCCGGGGAAGTGAAAATTGGGTAGCCAATTCTAAAAAAAAAAAAAAAGATAAAAACAAGAAAATTTCAAGAAAGGAAAATTAATAACCTCTCAAAGTATGCTCTCCTCTTGCACTTAGAGTGATCTGGAGGATCAGAAAAGAGAAAGTTATTGGTTTAATAGTTCCTTGAGTATGCTCTCTTCTTGCACCTAGAGTGACCTGGAAGATCAGAAAAAGAATTATTACCCTAACTTGAAGAAAAAATAAAAATGATATGCATAGAGCAAGAGATTCTAGGGGAAGGTTTTTAGCTGGAGCTAGAAGTTTGATTTTCACAACTCCATCCACTTCAAGAAATAGGCAAGAGACACCTTCATCATCTCCAACTCATACTCCTAGCTCTAGGATTCTTGGAATCCAAGAGGCAGTAGTAGACTCTCCCATACCACCTATTGAATCCGAAGGAGATTCTTTATTTTCTTCCACAAAGAGACAGATTGTAATTGAAGAAATAGAATCACCTGAAGAAGAAGGAGAATTTCTTCCTCATTCACCCTTGGTAGAGGAACCAGAGAACTTTGAGGTCTCTGAAGAAACTACCATGGCAGAAGAAAGAGAAATTGGACTTGGAGGAGGTAGAGGTAGAGGTAGAGGTGGAGGAGGAAATAATGGAGGAGGTATAGGTAACAATGGAGGAAATAGGAATGGAGACAATTCATTTGGATTTCCCATAGTCGATGATGACTCCCGAGCCACAATGAAAAACATTTCGCCATCCGTCCTCCCAAACTTTCATGGATTAAGAAATGAAGACCCAAAGACATTTCTATTTGAGTTTGAGTTCGTATGTCGAACTTATGATTATCTGGAAGACACTCAAAAACTCAAACTGTTCCCTTCAACATTGAAAGGGGCAGCATTGAAATGGTTCATGGGATTACTCACTCAATCCATTTAGTACTTGGAATGATATGAAACAAACATTTTTGGATAGGTACCTAGACTATTGTATGCCCACCAATCAGAAGGATGAGGTATTCAAGATGGTACAAAAAGAAGATGAAAATTTGGAGGATTTACTTGAAAGATTTCAATATAACTTGAAAAGAGCAAAAATGAGTAACTTGGATGAGGAAACTTTGAAAGCCCTTCTATTAA
>APFE030118444.1:77985-133172 GCA_000404065.3 Pinus taeda
ACACTTTTCTTATGGGTTAGTTGAGCTATTGCATGAAGGACTTCAGTTAGAACTCAAGTGATTGAGTTTGGTGGAGTTGATTGAGGAGTTGATGGAGTTGTGTTCGGTTTGACTTAGTTGAACTAGTTGTATTTAGTCTAACTGCCAAATACACTAGTGATGAGTGGTGTGAATTAGTTATTAATAAATTAACTAATTATTAACTCATAAATCAACTAAATAATACATCAGTTAACTCAGTGCATGGACAGTTCAGTGGAGACAAGTGTTAGAGGTGAGTGAAAGGGCAAGACAACTGTCATTTCTGACTATAATTGTGCATGTGATTTTCACAATCAATGGATTGAGTATTACCAATGAGGATTGCGTGGTATATCCAAGAGAAATATGAATTTGGATCATTCATTCATCAGTATTCTCATGCAGGATTGCGCAGTGGAGGCAGGCAAGAAGTGGAGGAGATTTGAGCCAGTGATTGATTCAGATCTAAGCTAGTTTGTGTGTAACAGGTAAAGATAGTACTGAGTACTTGTGAGGAGTATTGTACTATGTATTGTTACATGTTCTCAATCAATATAATATACAGATAGTTGAGGGGTTTTCAGCTGTATGCTTTCCCCAGTTACATACTGTGTTGATATGTGTGATTGATGCTTCAATGTGCGCATGCGATTGTTTCTTAATTCCGCAAAATTGATGATCAATGTAGAGGAGGTTATGTATTATGCATGTATTCCGCAAGTAGTGTATAATCAAGATAATCTTTGTGAATAAGTGTTATATTATTCAAAATTTCTACACTATTTATACAATCCCATGGTCTACAGACCATGGGTAGACCAACACACTTTACATTAAATTACATTATCTTAGGGTGGACAACCCTAGACTCTTGCGCTCCGCGCCTGCATTTCGCGGGGTCTTTACATTACACTTGACCAAAATTCGGGCTTCAAGCCCAAAAAACATGCTATGGGGGGATCCGCTACCCAACAATCACATACTTTGTTTCCAAGCATGGCAATGTTTTTCACTGTCAGCATGGAATGCAGGGACCATCCCATTTCCAGCAACACATATCTCGTTCTTTAGTGGAAGTAGGGGGATTACGGCTAGAGGAGGGACTTTGAGGTTTTTCAATGGGGTTTTGCACATGAGTCTCCCTAACATTTTAGTTTTCAAGAACAACAACTACAATGTCAACATGTAATGTAAGGTCCAATCAATTTCACATTTTTTAGTGGCAGCCGGGGGATTCCGGTGGGAGGAGGGGCTTCAGGGTCCGTCAATGGGGTTTTGCACATAAGTTTCCTTAATATGATGATGACACATGCCCGAGCATTTTTCCTGGTATTCTAGGATGATGTTGGCTGGATGATGCTTCTTTTCATGTTAACGAGTCGATGCACCTAACCAGTGATTCCCGAATATTTCCCCTCTCCCATGAGAAATAAGAAGTTTGTATAAGGTTTCTCAAGCTCCAATGAAAAACTATGACAATAGCCAGGGGATTTTCTTCACTTGAATTGTGAGGAGTGTGGTCTTCTAGTGCCCATTCATCTGTTGTTGGATCACCAAGTACCAAGATGTTGATTGTATTCTTCACTTTATTCTCATTAGTTTAAGCTTAATATGTTAAAAGTTTAACTCATCGACCTGAAGTCTGAAGTATCATGGATCTCCATATTTTTCTTGTTGCCCAAATCCGATGGGACAAGTAACTTCAATGAACTTATGAAGTGATATTCCTGAAGGAATCCACCTGGGAAGGAACATTTAGAGATTGAGATATTTGTTTGAATCTCTTCCCTCACAAAGTGATCATGAAATCTCAGATCAGGTTAGTTGAAAAAGGTGGAAAGGGATTCACTCGAATTCAAAGTTACACGGGACATCAAAAACTAAGGTTCTCCTCTACCTCTGGCTCCTCTAAGTGGCATCGGAAGAAAAATTTGTTGCAACTTTATAGACATAATGCAACATTATTTTTTTCTACTTATGTACCTTTGTATTAGTTGTAGTTCATAAGTCAATAAATATTTACTATTTTTGAAAATTTGTGCTCAATGAAAGTTTCATATGAGTTTCGATAGATAGTCATTAAATCAATAGTTGTTTTTCAAATTGTAGAAGTGACACCTTACACATAACTAGATGGTGTAGGAATATATCTATTTAGGAAAAATTTGTTGGGATTTTGACTGTTCAATGTTGGAGTTGCCAGCTAACATTGGTAGGTTGGATTGCACAATTTAAATATCTCCTTAGAAGAAAAAAAAGTGTTTAAGCATCATCTCATAGTCCATAATTGTAGTAGTATTAGAGAACTAAGTTGTGTGATGAACAAAAAAATGTTGATTTGATCCACAAAGGCTAGTTGAAGGTTGTTATTGTTGATGGCAACATATTTCCCAAATCTGGTCCTTGACACGAAAAATTACATTCAACGTATCAACAAAAAATTGTCTTCTTAAACAAACTTAAAGTATAAGTTCCAACAAGACCAAGGGAGAATAATTGTAACACCGTCACCCCACATCTACCCAACTAACCAGCCAACTAGGGTAAATATGTGATGAGAGTCCACTATAATGGTATTCAACTTTCTATGTGCCCTTACGGAAGTGAAATTGATAGAAACACACCACACATACCTTCCACATCAGCAATAGAACTCCTAGGAGCCAACCCAACCACTTAGGTAACTAGCCCCTCAGACCAAATGATGTTTTAGGCCACTAAACCATCATACACTCCCTTGATATGGGCAAGAATGCATCCAGGAGGCTCCAAATGATCCCACATCATGGGTATGCATGTGTCAAAGGACTTTTCTACTTAGTGTTGTGCCTCCATCTCCGGGATTTGAGCCACTATTTCAGGCCTAGAGCCTAGGTCACTGCCTGGAACTCAATGACACTTTTAGAAATGAATTTACACAACATAAAAATGATGCATTTGCAAAAACAAGGACGAGGTCTACACTGGACCGCTACTAGCCATGATAGGAATTTTGTCAAACATGTCACAAATATGTAATCTAAAAGTGTAAAAAATAGATTTGGGCATAGGGGTCTCATACTTATTTGAGAATCACTAAGAAGCATTATTCCCTTATATCCTTTGTTGCATTATAATCTATTAGGTCATACAAACATTATTCATTCATTTACAAATCAAAACATGAGGAGAGCCATACATCATCGTTGTAATAAAATATGCTTATAACCAACATAATAGCAACAAAATTATCAAGGATACATCATCCATAAAATCCACATAAACACCAATACATTTACACATAAGATGTCGAGAAAAGAATCTCTTCTTAATGAATTCAAAATCCAACCCGGGATGGGACTACCACATTCCACCCAACCATCGAAGGGTGATCCAATTCTCTCTTCATCCATTCACCCCCGTGCCATATTCCAAGCATGAATGCGGGACTCAAACCAAAAGAACTAACCAGGGAATCCCAAGGCTAAAACACCTCACCCTCATCAATAGAAACCAGACTTTACCGCAATCCACACTGGATCACTAGGCCAACACAATAAACATGTAATAATAGGCTTTACCATGATATCCACGAGATCACTAGGCAAAAACAAGCATGGATTCCACCAAATTTCTCCATCTACACCATAAGGAATTTTCCTGTCTCCTAGACTTTGAAGCTTTACAACAATCCACAGTCTTGTTCAGGGATTACTAGGCCCTAAACTGAGACTCCACCCTCTAGGCTTTACCATATATCCTGCCATTCACTAGCAACGATTCGTAGGCCTGATCAAGGGAAGCCACCTCTAGGATTTACCGTATATCTCGCCATTCACCAGTTGAGGATTCCTAGGCCCATCGAGGCAACAAAAAATATGTCTTGACCACCACCCACATTTTGGTTCAGGGGTTACTAGGCCAAATTTTTCATTATTCGGAGATCCACCTAACTCAACTTCAAATCCATGTGGAAATCTAGCTCAACCAAAATACGAGAACCCCATCACACTATGGCTAAGAGGAAATGGCCACGCTAGGCTAAAAACATTGTCACACCTGACAAAACCCATGCCATAATAGCAAAGATCCACATGCAATACCATGCATGGAAAATCTAGAAAGGAAAACACACATGAAAATCGATACCTAACAAGAATCATGTTGTAGCTACTTGATCCTGCTCTTCCTTGCTTGCTCCTTCCTTCCTCTTACTTTCTTTTCCTTTCTTGATCCAATGGCAAAGTCCTCCAAGAAAACTCTAAATGTCTAAGAGTGATAAAGAGAGAGAGAGAGAGAATAATGAGAGAGCTCTAAAACTAAATTGAAAAAAGGTACCAACTGATCCTCTAAATCCATTTGATCAATTAGGCCTCTATTTTCTTCATTTTCCATTATTTTCCTTCAATTTCCTCCTCACATGCAACCTGTGACCTTTCACCTTCCTTTTCTCCTAATTTCCATTATTTTCATAAATAAATGCGAAAAAATACAATTTTTCCTTTCCAAAGCCTTAGCCATTGCCTTTGCCAATTTCCTTAGCCATAATAAATAAATGAACACCTACACTAGAATTTCTTTCCAAAAATTCATCTTGAAATAAGTGTCCCATCAACCGTGGTTATTACTTTTCCTTTATTAAATTTTATTACATGGAATTTTCACCAGGGATGTTACAAAATCCTCCCCCTTGGGGACACTATCCTCGGTCTTAAACCACACCTATACCTCAACAAAACCACTGAAAAGAAAACATACTTCCCATGGAGATTTATAACTTAGTTCGATGCAGTATTTACAATGATCACCCTACTGAAAATAAAACCAACATGAAAACTATAATGACATGACATCCATACCACTTATTGGAGCTTTATAACATATCTCACGGTGGTATTTACATCCATATACATATGCACATATATCAAAACATCAAACATATGCCAAAAATATATGAAACATCATACCAAAACTGCTTTGCCTCAATCGAAAAATAATGAAGCATACATAGCCCACATTTGATCCGCCATCTTTCGTGTAGCTTCATCGGGCCCAAAGTGCTTCCACTACACTTTAACCTACTCGATTTTTTGATTCCAGAGCATAAGCACCTTTCTCTTCAATATATGCTGAGGCTCCGACTAGAATTCTCCATTTGGATATACTTGCAATATTAACCAGTCAATCACATGATCAAGATATTTAACATACTTATTAAGAAATGACACATAGAAAACATCATGGACTTTTAGTGTCGGAGGCAGTGCAAGTTGATAGGCTACTGGCCCAATCCTTTAAATAATCCTAAAAGGTCCACAAAACCAGGGTTCCAACTTGGCACATGATCCAATATACAAGGATCTCTTCTTCGGATCGATGTGAAAGTACATATATTCCCCAACCTCGAACTCCTTGAACAACCTCTTCCGCTTTGCATAGCTCTTTTACCTATCCTGTGTTTCTTTCAAATTCTTCTTGATTACCTACATTTCCCACTCCATGTCTACCAACATGTCAGGTGCAATCAATACCCTATTAATCGGATCGCTCCAACTGATGGGCGTATTGCAACTTTTCCCATACAATGCCTCAAACGAACTCATCTTCAAATATTCCTGATGCCCATTATTGTAAGTGAACTCTACTAGTGTAAGGTACTCTTCCCACTTCCATTGTTGATGCATCACATATGTCCTCAACATGTAATCCAATATCCTGTTGACCCTCTCAGTTTGTCCACCTATCAGCGGATGATAAGCTATACTGAAGGCCAACTATGTGTTCAAACCTGTAAATAACTCCTTCCAAAACTTGGTAGTGAAATTTTCATCCCTATCTGACACAATCTTCTTTGGAACACCATGCAACCTAACCACATCTCTAATGAATATCTAGGCTACACTACTAGCTGAGAATGTAGACTTCATTAGAATGAAGTGCGCAACATTTCTCAACATGTCCACAAAAAATGTGATGGAATCATGTTGTCTCACTATCCTTAGAAAACATATGATGAAGTTCATCGACAAAACCTCCCATTTCCATTCTGGAATCAAAATCGACTGTAGTAGTCCACCTCGATGCCTACACTCTTCCTTTACATGATAACAATCCAAACATATAGCGACAAACATTGTTGCATCATTCTTCAAATTCGGCCAATAATAAAACTTCTTCACTCCAGTTAATGTCTTCTGATAGCCTTAGTGACTTGAATATGGTTTCGCATGCAACTCTCTCAAGATCACCTTCTTGAGCTCATTGCTATCTGACATGTTGAAAATAGCAACAATAAATCATAAAAATAGAATCCAGAATATTCCAATTTTAATTTGTCCTTGAATTAAAATTGTGAATTAAAATAGAATTTAGTCTCACCAGCTACTCAGAAATAATTAATTAATTCATTATGGATTAATTAGTTAGAGAAATTCAAGTTAGAAGTCTTTCTGAAGTCATGCAACAGTTATCCATTAAATTAAGGAGATTATCCATGAATTAAGGAGATAAGATTGAGTTATATTTGAGTTGTAATTAGTTGGCACAGTTTACTGAGTTAAGTCTAGTTAAATTAGTTTCAAACTGTTTGAGGAACTAATTGTGAGTTATCAATCAGTTGATGCATGCATGCACTCAACTAGTGTACTCCAGATAACTAAAGATTCCCTCATCAGTAACTCATGCATGTTTATTCTGAGAAAGACCCAGTTGAGATCAAAGTCAAGGACATTGTACTATGAGTTGCATGTTTTCTCCTATAAAGGAAACCCATGCATGCAGAAGGAATAAGGTTCCTTGAGGTTTGCGCAATTTTACAGTGTGTAAGAGCAGTGTTCCACTTGGTGAGGTGAGAATCATCCTGTAGGAACAACGAAAGGAAATAGGAGCTTGGAGGGTAGAGAGGAAGGCTTGTGAGAAGCCTGGATTTCTTATGAGCATCTGTGAGGATTTTACTGAGAGTTGGCTAGTTGTGAGAGCTAAGGCTTTGTATAATTCCTATGTATTTCCACCCTGTATGATAATACAGATAGTGGGGTTTTTAGTTGAGGCTTTACCCGAAGTATTTCCTTGTGTATTGTGCATTGATTCTTCTTCTGGTTATATGTGTTCAACTTGATCTTACTCGATCTTAAAGCTTCGCAAATTGATAGTAGAAGTAGGTTATAGTATTTTTGATTTGATTATATTTCATTATCGGGTTAACCTATAGATTTTATACAGTTTAGTAGAGAGCTAGATTGTTAGAGAAATTTCTACATGGTATTGGAGCCAAGTTTATCGGAGTTGTGAACAATATACTGAGAAGAGAATTCAAAGTTTGAAGTTCGGGGTTGCAGGTGAAAATTGAATTCATATCATACTTCAAGGTTGGCGAATGGCGTTCTATGGCTTGAGACTTGAGTATGCCTTGGAAGGTAGCTCGAATTACATAGCATGGAAAGATAGAATGGAGGTTGTATTAGAAGACAATGGCTTGAAGGATTTCATTGATAAATAAATACCAAAGCCAGCTTCAACTAATGCACAAAAGTTGGCTGAGTGGAAGAAGTGTGTGGCGAGGGCAAGACAAATCATCCTGGAGGGAGTTCGAGACCATATTGTCTCGAGTCTCCATGGGATGGATACTCGATTTTCAATGTGGAAGACATTGAGGGACCTCTACTAGAATAGTAGCGACCAGAGGAAATTGGCACTCAAGGATAAGCTTCAAAGAATCAAGATGGAGACTAGCGATACTATTTCCACATATCTGAATAAGCAAACCACCTACAGAGATGATCTTCGCAGTGTGGGATAACTACTGCCGATGATGATATGGTGAGCCTCGCTCTCCTTGACCTTCCAAAGAGTTGACATAGGTACCAAGAATTTGTGAATGGAAGGGAGAAACTATGAGATTGGGAACGACTGTGGTTGGATCTGATGCATGAGGAGATTAGGAGGAGCACACGAGATGCTTTTTCATCCAAGGATGAGGATGAAGAAAATCGTTGTAGCTCTAACCCAAGAATATTATAGATCTGATAAGAAAGTATAAGATAATGCAAATAAACCCAGAGATAATATGAAATAAATCTTTATTGATCAACCCCTTATGGTAGGGCAACACCATACATTCACTCCTTAAGGAAGGAGAATACTCCACAAGCCATATGCTTGTTCATACAGGAATACTTCTCTTCATATCTCTCCATGTGGAGTCTCTAGCCTCTATATAGGCCTCATACATACAATACCATGCATCATTACCATGGTTTCCTCATACCATCAACTAATACCATGGGCCCCTTACATTATTATTAACTACTTGTGGTCCCTTACATGACATGGGTTAACCACCTTATTTATTACTATGGCCCATCCCATTATTACATTATTACCTTGGGTACCTCCCTCGGTACCCCATATTACCCCCCCTAGGTATATAACATCCATGGTATTTAGTCCGACATATTTGAACCTATGGTTTTGCTGCTTGGTATTACATCCAAAGTGTTGAACCCAGGTATTGGGTCCCTATTATTAGTTCTATAATGGTTTTGGACCATGGTTTGAGTAAGGCCTAAGGCTATAAAAGGGAAAGGAAATCATTTGGCAAGGGCATTGACAGAAGTGTTGAATATTTTAAGGGGAGCAAGATCTGGAATACTAGTGATTGGTTTATGGTGCAGCGTTGGATCTGAACCAAGGAGGAACCTAAGTGTTTAAAGATGGATAAGCTCTATTGATGGATCAAGATATTAAGGCTTGAATAGTAGTATCATTGTGTGACTTTGATCTGTTATAATTGGCGCATGATTAAATCTATAAATCTGATAATATGGGTATAACTAATGTCTGATTAAGTGAAAAACAGTAAATTATCTTTTATAAATATATTTGCATGTTCGGCACATAAGAGGCACGTATACACGCAGGTTCAGCAAAGGAAGACAACGTATACGCTGGTTGGTCTTGATACAGCTGCGTATGTATGCATGTTTCTCATTTTGAAGTAGCGTATGTCTCATGAAATATGCTTTAGCTGCTTCGGTTTATTGTTGCAGCATTCTCGGTTCAGAATTGGTGTCTGGTTACTATTACTGCTTTCTAGTTACAACATTCTGAGAAGTGTTTGGTTGATCCTATATTGGTTTGTACAAAGGAGATTGATTGATGTAGATATACTTAATGTTTCATTGATGATATTTATGGATCTAGTCTGAAAATTTATGAAACGTGGTCCTTGGAAGAAAAGAGAAGGTTGTAGCCTTCTATAGGTCAGCACCTATGTACTAGTACCTCAGCTAGTATAAGAGAAAAAGGGGATTGTAGCTCCATTCCAGGAGAAGCTGGAGAATGAGAGAAGGTTGTAGCCTTCTGCAGGTAGCAACCTGTGTACTGGTATAAGACTGCACCAGTACAGAATCATTGTAAAAAGAATTTTCTAATTGAAAGAAGATAGAAACAAATTGCACAGGTGGTTTTCACCCACATTGGGTTTGCACCTTATATCTTGTGTTCTTGCGTGTGTCTGTCTGCATTATTTTCTTGGTTAATGTTTATATGGTTCTGACATCAGCGTCTGAAGAATAATTAAATTATAAGTTATACGCTAGTTTCCTTAACTGAAGTTGCGTATATACGCTGGTTTCATTAACCTAAGTAGCATATACAAATTTGTGTATGAATTGAAAAATAATTGACCTGATAATACTGATTCACCCCCCCTCTTAGTATTATTTCCAACAATTGGTATCAGATCAGGTCCTTCAGAAGAAGCTTGATCACTTGAAGGAAGATCCTTCATCATGAGCAAATACAAAAAGGAGGCATCGATCAGGCCACCAATTTTTGATGGGAGCAACTTCGTCTATTGAAAGGTAAGAATCACAGCCTATCTTCAATATCTTGGTATAAAAGTCTGGATATCATAGAAACAGCATACACATTTCCATCAGCAACTCCTACAGATACGGCTGGTAAAAAGCAGTATGAAACGAATGCCAAGGCTGTCAATACTTTACTAGGAAGTCTATCTCAATTAGAATTCGTCAAGGTTATGCAGCTCAAAACCGCAAAAGAAATATGGGACAAGATCATTCTGAGCTATGAAGGAGATGATCAGGTAAAACGAGCTAAACTACAAACTCTCAGAATTCAATATGAAAATCTCATAATGCACAATGATGAAAGTGTGGCTAATTATTTCCTACGTATAGATGAGATTGTTAATTGTATGAAAAACTTGGGTGAAGAAATAAAAGGAGTTGTTTTGGTTGAAAAATTTCTAAGATCTTTGTCTCCTAAGTTTGATTCAAAAGTTTCTGCCATAGAAGAAAAGTAGAATCTGCAGAGCATTACCATGTCACAGCTGCATGGAATCCTAACCGCTTACGAAATGAGAAAAGGTGGACCATCAGACATGAGAGAAGCTACATTCAAAGCCTCAAGAAAAGGAGATCCCAATCAGTGAGGACATATGTCAGAAAAAGAGGAAGAATTAAATTTTGTCAAAAACCTTCAACGGGGAACTGGAAGATTCAGAGGTAAGCTGCCTTTCAAATGCTTTGCTTGTGGAAGAGTCGGTCACTATACTGCCAAGTGTCCTAAAAAAGATAAAGGTAAGGAACCAGTTAGATGGAACAGAAAACGTAATGTAAGTAAAAATAGCTATTATACTCATGAAGACAGGGATGGACTTTCAAATAGTGATGAAGATGAACAAGGTAATGATGATAGACTTTTGATGGTCTTTGAAGATGATGATTTCTTGGATGCTATAAATGAAGAAGGTATTTATGAAGAAATTTCTAAACTTAAAATTTGTTTAGAAGAAAAGAATATGATCATAGATACTCTGAAATTCCAACTTTCTAAAAGAGATAAACACAACGAAGAGTTAGAATGTGAAATTGTGGGACTTAGAAAAGAAATTGAGAAAACAAAAGCCCTTAATCTTAGATTTGCTAAAGGATCTAAAACATTAGATGAAATTATCAAAGTGTAGCTTTCTCCTCTATTCAAGACAAGTCTCAGATATTCTGAAGAAGCGTCTCAAGAACAGAAGCCGTCCACCTCCACAAGTTATCTTGATGTAGCAAGGAAAAATGAACAGGTTGACAATCAACAACAAAAATATAATGGGGATCACCAGGTAAATCAGGGACAATTTGCTTCAAGAATGAACAAAGATCACCAAGTAAATCGGGGGCAATCTACTTCAAGGATGAATAGAAGCTTCAACCAACCACAGGTAAATCATTCCCAATTTGCCTCAAGAATGGATATCAATAGAAAATACAATCATTTGGTTGGTAGGTTTGATAATTGCAGGAATTTCATCAATGGTCAATGTTTCTCTTGTCATAACTTTGGTCACAAAGCTGCTCAATGTGTTTCCTACAAGACCATCATGACTAGGTAAGCTTAAAAACAAAGGAGTATGACTGGGATCATGAAAAGGACCTACAATAACTTTTCTGCTCTTGCAAATTGTCAGGGCAGGTAGTAATTCCACAAAGCAAAAACTGATTCATCTATTATTCCATCAAGTAGGTCTTTGTTATATACAATAGGGAGTGACTGTTCAGTTCATCTCCCGATGACTGTTCACATTTCTAATTTAATTATTTACATAAATTCACCCAATCATGAGGATTAGGTGTCAACATTCCTCCCCTTAATCTGAAGGGATGTTTGGTGAGTCCAGCCATCGTTCTGAATCGTTCAAGATTTTCTCTTCCAAGCGCTTTGGTGAAGATGTTCTGCATTTTGTTTCATTTGTTGGAAAAATGATGGAGATGGATTGTTTTTGGCCTCAACATGATGTTCGAATCAGATGATATTTAGTATTGATGTGCTTCAATTCGTCATGGAACTTTGGGGTTTAATTGGCCAACTTTAATTGCAGAGTGTATTGTCAATCATGAGTGGAGTTGATTGTACTTGTTTTACCTACAAAATCTTCAGAATTTTCCCTGAGCCACACCAATTTCTTTTGTTGCTTCACAGCTGTTGCGACGTATTCTGCTTCTGTTGTGGATTCTGGCTTGAACTGATTGTGCATGATCTCTAAGGAAGATACTCATAGATCCAAGACTCATACATATCCTGAAGTAGATACCCCAGTTCTTGTCTCCATCGAAGTCTGAATTAGAGTAAATCCAATCAAGTTGAAGTCATCCACTCTGTGTATACTTGATTCCCAGTCCTTGGAGTTCCCTTCAGGTAACTTAGAACTCTTTTTGCCAGCAGACGATGTCCTCAAAAGGCGTTTGGCATAAACTTGGGAGAGAATTCCAACAACAAATGAAATGTCTGGTCTGGTAGTAAGTTAGGTAGTTGAGAACACTTCCTAACAATTGTCTATTACTTGTTGATCCTCAAATCATTTCCTTCAATGATGTGATCTTTAAGTTGTGTTCCATTGGAGTAGTAAGAGGATTGCACTCTGTCATGCCAAACCTGTTCAACAGATATCCAATGTATTTCTTTTGAGAAAGAAACACGGACTTTGGATGTTGGGTTACTTCAATGCCAAGATAGTAATGAACATAGCCCAAGTCAGTCATTTCAAAACTTTTCCCCAATTCATTATTTATGGATGAAACATAGCTTTCATTGTTCCCTGTTATCAAAAGATCATCTAGATATACCACAAGATATACAACTGTTTTTCCAACTTTCTTGACAAATAAAGTTGCATCATCAAGATCAAAATGTTTGAAATTGAGTTTCAGAAGATGCTCAGTTAGTTTTTAATACCAGGCTCGTGGTGCTTGTTTGAGGCCATACAAGGAATTCACAAGTTTGCATACTTTATGTTCATGTCCTTTCATAGCAAATCCTTCAGGATGGGAGATAAAAACATTCTCTTTTAGATATCCATTCAAGAAAACAATTTTTACATCCATTTGATGGACTTTCCAACCGTTCTGAGTTGCTAGCGCAAAGAGTGTTCAGATGGTAGCCCATTTTGCTGTGGGGGAAAAAGTATTCTCATAATCGACCCCTTCCTTCTGTGCAAAATCTTTTGCCACAAGCCTACCTTTGTGCTTGTCAAGTGAGCCATCAACTTTATACTTGTTCTTGTAGACCCACTTGCATCCAATTGGTTTGGTTCCTAATGGAGGATTAACCAGCTTCCAAGTGCCATTTTTTATGAGGGCATCATACTCCTTTTGCATTGCTTCTTTCCATTCATCATGAGAAGTAGCTTCTTTTAAGGAAGTTGGTTCAAAATATGTAGGCAGGTTTAATTCACAATCATAAGAAATATCCATATCAATAGGTGAATTAGAGTCATCTACATCACCTCCATTTTGCTGGTTTGAATTTCTGGTTCCTGTCTTTACAACTTCATCAGGATGAACACTTTCAAGTGTCTTTGTCACCCACTTTGGGGGACCTTTTTTAAATGTTCCAAGCTGCTCCATTGATTGAGTTGGGACTGAATCAAGATTGAGTCTCCCAATTCTATTAATCACATCACTTAAAGCATCATCCGTTGTTGGAGTTTCATGCGGGGGAGAGTGTTCTTTTGAAGAAGATTCCACATGTTGATCTAGTATAGGAATCCCCCCTTCAAGAAGTGGGAATCTGATTATCAAATTATTGAAATGATTTTGCTTTTGCGAATCTATCCAAGCGATCAAGTTGTCGCTCAACAACATTGTCAGTTTTGGATGATTCAAGGAAAATTACATCTCTAGACACAACAAATTTCTTATTTACTTCGTCATAGAGGCGGTATGATTTGGAGGTGTTTGAATACCCTAGGAAGATACACTTACGACTTCTAGCACTAAGTTTGTTTCTATGTACCTTTGGTATCAAGGCATAACAGGTGGAACCAAAGACCCTGAGATGCTTCACTGAAGGAACATGTCCATACCACATTTCATATGGAGTCTTGTTTCTTATAGCATTAGATGGACATCTATTATTTATATATGCAGCACATAGAGCAGCATCAGCCCAAAACATTATCTTTACATTCTTCAAAAAGAGCATGGATCGTACCATAGTTAAGATTGTCCTATTCATTCTTTCAGCTACACCATTCTGTTGGGGATTATAAGGCACAGTTGTTCAATTTTTGATCCCATGTTGGCGAAGATAATTTTCAATTTCAATTGATGTGTATTCTTTTCCATTATCAGTGCGAATAGACCCAATATGAGATTTTTCATCATTTTCAATCCATTTATGAAAATTCTTGAATGTTTGAAAAGAATCAGATTTGTTCTTCAATAAATAAACCCAACACATTCTGGTGTAGTCATCAATAAATGTCATGATATATTTATTTCCATTTGCAAAAGGAACAGGCATTGGACCACATAAATGTAAATGAATGAGTTCAAGTTTCCTATGTGCTCTTGAATGTGAATCATGAAAGGACTATTTTCTATGCTTTCCTAGAATGCAAGCATCACATTGCTTAAGTTTCCTAGGAATTGTAGGCAAACCAACAACACCATTTTTCTTCAATAAGCAGAGACTATCATAGTTCAAATGTCCAAATCTAGCATGCCATAATAAACTTGATGGTAGTGCACCTTCTTCATGATGACAATTGTATGAGAAATGTTGTGCATGAGCAGAGGTTCCTTGCAGCTTGATAAGCCTTTCTTCTTCTATTCCCCTCATGACAAGTGAGTGGTTAGATGATTTTCTTACATCAAGCTTGATATCAAACATATGAATGGAGTGACCTTGCTGGTGGATGTGGACCAAGGAAAACAAGTTTATTTTGATCTATGGGAGATATAGAACATGATGCAGAAGAAAGTCTGGAAGACCAGGCTGTTTAAGCCTGATTGTGCCAAGCCCTGATGGCTTGATTTTTGATTGATCTGCAAAGTATACTGCTCCATCAACATTGTCAGTGAAATCTTAAAAAAAATATTTTCTATGAGTCATGTGGTAGGTTGCTCCTGAATCAAGCAACCATCATTTTTCCAAGAATCAAGTGAAGCATTAAATAAATCTCCAGTTACTCCAATGTTACATTGTGCCACAACATAGTGAGCAGATTCAAGTGCTTTACCTTTGTCTATATCATCAGTTTTACCTTTCTGTTGGTTTCTTTTCTGTTCAATTTTGTCCCATGGTAGCTTGCATGTAGAGGCATCATGTGATCCATTTCTTTTGCAGTGTATGCAGTTCAAATCTGCCTTTTCTCCTTGAGAATGTCTGCCCCCTGCCTCTGAAATATCTTCCTTTTCCTCTTCTTCCACCTCTTCCTCTTGTAGAATCTTGAGCATGATGCTTTTCTTTATGAGCAAGGCACACAACCTCTTTAGAATATTCAGGGGTTGTCTTCTTTCCAAAAGCTTTCTCTCTTTCAGCAAACTTTTTCACAAGAGAGTCAAAGGTTATATCCTTGAGATTTCTATTTGCTTGCAATGACTCAAGATAATTGGAGTAAGTAGGATAAAGTGCCTTGAGAAAAGCAATAAGAGGAATATCCAATTCAACCTTAGTGGATTTGATATCATGCATTATAGACTTTACTTCAGATGCAAGAGCAAGAGGATCATTATTTTGCAGTTCAAGAGTGAAAAGTTTAATCATGAGTTGAACAACTTCGAGTGCAAAATGTGAGTCATAGAGTGCTTTCAGCTTTTGTAAGGCTTCAAAGGCAATTGAATATGATGAAATATGGCGACTCACCTCTTCATTTATAGATGTTGCGATTAATGCATAAGCTTTGCTATTCTTGTTTTCCCAAATGATGAGCTCTTTGTCTGAGGTAGGCTGTACTGGGTCATTGTCTCCGTCTCTGAAACACACTCCTTTCCTCAACTCACTGAAAATGAGGGTGTGTTTTATCATCTGGGACCATTCAGGATAGTTCTCCTTGCTAGTGAGAACTATTCCCACCATAGATATGATTGAATGCAAACTGTAGCAAATAAAATTTCGGCTGCAAAACTTTTACTCTTAATGGGAAAAAAAATACAGTTATGATATAATGGAATAGCAAATTCAAATATCAATTTGCATGCATCTGCACAATGTTAAAGCATGGCAATATAAAATACCCTCAACAACATAAAGCACTGTGTCCACTAAAAAACCGAAGAATGTACTCCAGACGTATTTGGACTCTCAATACCACGCCTTTTGTTGCTTGATTTAGAACCAATAAGTATATAAACCCCACAATGATTGTCAGAATGAGCGTTTAAATATTTGTATTCCACATTTTTAATAGCCAATTTTACGCGTAAGATTACTCCACATGGGGTTGCAAAAACGGCTGCGAGGAACGGATGCGCGCTGCTAGGGATTGCAGACGGCGCAACAGACGGAACTGACCGGCGGCGAATGTGGGAGAAGATTTGTCGCAGCGGTCAGGTCGGGGAGTAGGTCAGAGGTGCTTCTGCCTGTCACGTAAGCAGTTTTTTTTCAGTTTTTGTTAGGATTAATTTCTAAGGGACAAGAGCTGAGAGGGAAATGGAAAATCCTACGGGGAGGGGAGAGATCCCCTCCTTCAAGAACGTAGTAATGGGGGAGAATAGTGCAAGTGGAATGCAACAGAATCAGCAGGAAAACTATGCCCCAGTCATGGGAAATCTGTGGCAGAAAAGGATGAAAGAAAAATGCCTACCAAGGGCACAAAAAAAGCCAAGATATGTTATCCCCAATAACAAGCTTGAGGAATATAACAGCTACATGAAAGATCATGCCCTGATCTGCAAATTCATAGGCTATTGGCCACCGGAGAAAGAGCTATACAGATGGATTGACCAAAGATGGAAGCCTAAGGGTCACATAGACCTGAAGTTGGGAGCATAAGGGTTCTTCACAGCTATCTTCACGAATCTGGAAGACAGAAATAGGGTCTTTGAAGAAGGACCGTATTTCATGAACAATGCAAGTTTATTCATGAAATACTGGGAGGAAAGGTACAACCCAGAAAAGGAAGAGCTGTTGGAAGCCCCAATCTGGGTCAAACTGTTTGGACTCCCTGATGAATTTTGGGACCCTGAAATTTTGGAAGGAATAGGGAATTCAATCGGGAGCTTTGTTAAAGCTGCAGAAGCTACAAAACGAGGTAAATATAACTCATATGCGAGGATCTGTGTCTACATGAATCTAGCTGAACCCCTCCCAGATCATGTTGAGGTGGAGTATCATGACGAAGTGTGGAAATAACCAATAGATTACAAACACATCCCTTTCAGGTGCCGAAAATGCCACGAATATGGTCACCTGTATAGACAATGCCCGTTAAATAAGGAGGATGAATTGAAAAGAAGTCAGGAGGAACATCAGAGAAATACAGGGAAATTGGAGGAGACTGATAAGGGTTTCCAACAGGTCACAAGAAGAAAGAGGCAGAGTCAAGAAAGAACAAAATCCCAACCTCAAGGAAAATCCGGTATCACAATAAGCCAAAACAAGTTTCAGGCTCTTCAGAGTGAAAATGAAGGTTATGAAGTCAATCTGGAAGATGACGAGGACCCTGGGAATTCCCCAATGGACATTGTAGGAGAAAACAAAGGTAAGGACGCAAACCCAGGACAAATTACTGGAGAACAGACGGAAGGAAAGATGGAGGATACGGCAATACAATCCCCGATGGATGTGGAAAATCAAGTTGGAGGTGAGATTGAGGAGGAGAGAATCATGAAACAGCTAATCCAAGAATGGAAATATCTAGATAGCAGATTCATACCTGAGAAACATAAATAATTGTACAAGGAAGTATTTCAGAAATATAAGGAAAAAAAAGGGCAGAACTTAGACAAGCAGATAATGACAGGAATCAATCAAGGGAATGGACAGATGGGAATGGATGGCTCTGGAAAAAGCAGTAGGAAATGAGGCCGGAAGCCGATGAATGAAACTATCCAGACTGTGGGAGAAACGTTGATAAACTCAGGCAAAGTGATACCTCTGTCAGAGGTATTCTTCCCCTCCTTCCAAAAGTTTTAAAGGATTGTGATCAGTTGGAATATAAGAGGCATGAATAGCAAGGGTAAGCAGAGGTATTTGAAAGAAAAACTGAAAAAAGAAAAGCCTAGTATTATGATTTTACAGGAGACAAAAATTTCTGTTCAACAAATTGAAGAAATCTTGGACAAGAATAAACTGTATTATGAAGTTATGGGACAAGATGCCATTGGTTCTGCAGGAGGTATTGCAATTTTGTGGAACCTGAATGATATCATCTTAGATAGCTGGACCAGTATGAGTAGAATCCTTACTGGCCTAGGCAGAATAGTAGGAACTAAAGAGTAGGTTGTCATTTCAGGGGTGTATGGACCTCCTTCTCCCGGTGAAAAAGAAAACTTCCTAAATAGTATGAAAATCATTCGTAGGTTATATCCAGAAGTTGATTGGATAATAGGTTGTGATTTTAATCTAATCATATCTTTAGAAGAAAAGAAGGGAGGGATAAGGAAGATGGATCACTTCATGGACAAGTTCAATGAACTGATAGAGGATCTCAGACTAGTAGACATTCAGACTATTAATGGGATTTCCACCTGGAATAACAGGAGGGGGGGTAAAAATCAAATTGCTTCCAGGCTTGATCGATTCCTAGCTTCTGAAGGTATCATGAACAAGGATATTTTTATTGAAGCAAAGATCATGCCTTCCCTAGGGTCTGATCATTGGCCAATTAGACTAGAGGTGGATATTAAAGTGAACCAGGGAAAAAGACCTTTTCGTTTTGAAGCCTTCTGGTTAAGAGACCCAAAATTTATCAAAAAAGTTGAAGAATGGTGGAGGCAAAGCACTACTCAGGGTAAAGGAAAAATGCATACATTTCAGCTGAAACTCAAAGAGTTGAAGGGGAGAATAAAAAATTGGAACAAGAAGGAGTTCGACAATATTATGGAAGACAAGCAAAAGTTGGAAAAAGAAATGGAAGCTCTTCAGCAGAAAACGATTATGGAAGGCAGAACAGAGGAAAGCATCAGTAAGGAAGGGGCAATACTTGGCAAACTTGAAGAAATAAGGAAGCAGGAAGAAATCCTTTGGTGACAAAAATCGAGAATAAAATGGTTAAGGGAAGGGGAAAGAAACACTAAATTCTTTCATCAAGTTATGATCAAGCATAGACAGAGAAACATGATTCTTTCTATCAAAGATAAGAATGGGAACAGAGTGGTTGAGCAAGCTGAAATAGAACAAGCCCTTATGGATCACCATAAGGAAATATTAAGTGAACCCCAAGCTGATAGAATGCATGCAATCCAGGAAATTTGCTCTGCCATTCCTCGACTAGTCACGGAAGACCAAAATAAAGCGTTGATGAGAGCTGCCACTTTAGAGGAGATAGAGGAAACTGTGAAAGCAATGAAGAAAGGTACTGCTCCAGGCCCGGATGGCTTCACAGTTGACTTCTTCCAGGAAGGTTGGCACTTCCTGGGAAAAGAGATTCTGGAGCTGGTAGAAGAATCTAGGATGAACCAGAAGGTATGGCCTGCCATTAACTCCACTTTCTATGCTTTAATCCCTAAAGGTGATAATCTGGAAGATGCCAATGGTTTCAGACCCATAGCGTTGCGCAATGTTATTTATAAGATTATAACATATATGATGGCCAGGAGATTAAAACCCCTTCTGGATAAGTTAATTTCTGCTGAACAAACAGGTTTCGTTGAAGGAAGACATATCCTTGATGGCCTGGTTGTAACTCAAGAAGTTATTCACTCCTTAAAAGTCAAAAAACAAAAGGGTATGATGATTAAATTAGACCTGTCGAAGGCGTATGATAGATTAAGTTGGAACTATTTGGGAAAAGTCTTGGAAAGTTTTTGTTTTAGTAGGAGGTGGATTGACTAGATTCATAGTTTGATCTCTTCCCCAAATTTTTCTATTCTTGTGAACGAGACTCCCTCAAAAAAATTTATTGCTTCTAGAGGTATTCGTCAGGGAGACCCATTATCTCCATTTCTGTTCATTCTAGCTGTTGAAGGACTGGGTCGCTTCATCAAGAAAGAAAGAGAAGCAAACAGAATAAAAGGTCTTAAACTCTGGGGAAATAATCTGCCTTTAACTCATCACCAATTTGTTGATGATATCATGCTGTTTGGGGAACCAATAGTCAAAGAGGTAAAACACCTCAAAAGAATCTTGGATCTATTTGCGGAGGCTTTAGGTCTGGAAATCAACAGGGACAAATCCTGTGTTTTCATATTTAACACAGTGGATCAGGTCAAAGCCCACCTTATAAGACTTTTGGGTTTCAGGAGGGGCGTACTGCCTACTAAATACCTGGGCAACATCTTGGACTTTACCTCCAAAAAGATGAAAAATTGGCAAGGAGTTATAGATAAGCTAAGCAACAAGGTGGCAAATTGGGCCTTCAGAACTTTAAACATAGCTGGCCGAATAGTTCTGGCAAAATCTGTCCTTCAGGCTATCCCTGTCTACCCTTTATGAATAATGGAAGCCCCCCTAGGTATTTGTGTAAGGATAAGAGAGCTCATTAGGAATTTTATATGGAGAGGGGCTAATCAGAAGAAAAAATGGGCCTTAACCTCCTAGAGCCAGTTAACTGAAAGAAAGGAGAAAGGAGGACTGGGGTTGAGGGACCTTGAGATTCTCAATAAGGTGCTGGGAGCGAAACTTTGGTGGAGATGGCTCAGGGGGGGAAATGATCTGTGGAAAATCATATGGAAAGAAAAGTATAATATGCCTGAAACTGCAGTGGAAATCTTAAGGTGAAGAGAAACTCCCAAAGGGTCATCTATCTGGGACTTAGCTCGTCTTAACAGGGATTTGGTTGAAAAGCATACCTTCTGGGAGATCCGAGGTGGTGAAGAAGCTAACTTCTGGGAGGATAAATGGCATCAGAAGGAAAGACTGAGTAGCATACAGGGACTCCACCAGATCCGTGACAGAATAGGAGGAGATAGACCTCATGTCAGGGACTATTGGAAAGCTAATAACCCAGAAGAAAGTTGGAGAATATGGGTTGATCTAATGGAGTGGGACAGAGAGTTCAGTCCGGAACAAAAAGAAGCCTACAGGAAGGAGGTTGAGTCAAGAAAGATTAAAGCTCGCAATGGTAGGGATATTCTCCGGTGGGGGAATTCAATGAAAGGCTCGTTCACTACTAAGGAGGCCTACTTCCTAACCTCTGCGCAAACTGGAAACGAAGAGAACCCCGACTGGAGAATTGTATGGAAGGAATTGGTGGCCGAAAGTCTCCATATTTATCTGGCTGGCATCAAAAAACAAAATCCTAACCTGGGATCGAATTCAAAAGAAAGGTTTTATTGGCCCATCGAGATGCTGTCTGTGTAATTCAGAGGGGGAAACCAGAAATCATCTGCTGATAAACTGTCCCTTTGCCAAGACCCTGTGGATAAATACCATACAAACTTTTGGTAAACCTGAAAATGCCCCTCGTGAATTCAATGAAGTGGTTTTTCAATGGAATAAGGAAATCTTTCAATGCAAAGTGGTCAGAAGAGCTTGGGACCTCATCTCCGGATTTATACTCTGGATGATTTGGAAAGAGAGAAATCGCAGGATATTCCAGAACTCAGCAAAGGAACCAGAAGTCATTTGGGGAAAAGCAATCAAGATACTGCGGGAAACAATCTTGGTTGATAAATGGGTAGGGGAAGATTGGAAAGCCAACCAGGTGGAGGAAGAAATCTTGAACAAATTAAATTTAAAATTCGAAATGGTTTTTCATAAACAGAATCCCAACCATGAGATGCGGACCCAAAGCCCTGATAAATTTTGCTATCCCAAAGATAATTTCATCAAATTGAATTTCGATGGGGCCTCTAAGGGGAACCCAGGCGAAGCAGGCTTTGGAGGCATTTTCTGGGACAGCAGCAATCAGGTAAGATGGATTTTTGCAGATTGGGAGGGGGAAATGACAAATAATGAGGCAGAGTTCTGGGCTCTGCATCAAGGCTTGCGAATTGCGGTACGAAATGGCTACTCCAATCTAGAAATCACAGGGGACTCTTAGATCGCGGTGGAAATGCTGAAGAAGCTCAGCAATGGCCGGATTTGGGAAAAGGTCACGAATAGTTGGCGAACAGCCGGAATTGTTCAGGAAATTGCCGATCTTCTACAACGCATTGAGTATAAGGTAATAAACCATGTGAGGCGGAAAGGAAACCAGGCGGCTGACTTCTTGGCTAACTGGGGATGCAGAGGCCGCAGCAGCTCGGTGGATGTTCAATGGAGAACGGTGTGCGGGCACAAGGAATGGATGGACCTGGCAACCATAATCAAGGCCGATCATGACCAAGCCACATGTAGAAAGGTGGAGAGTGATGAGCTGGAGCACTAGAGGGACGTGGAGCGTCCAGACCACGCATGCTCATTATGATTAGGATCCCCATGCGAATTGTAATACTCGTGCGAAGCATTGGGGACGAACAAAATTTAGGGCAAGTAGTTAAGGAATTTCAGAAAGGACCGGGAGAAGGGATCGGCGATCGCCATGGGAGATCACATCGAAAAGGTACGAAATCTGAGGGGAAAAATCTGCCTCATATAAACCCAATCATAGATTCGAACTGGGGTAGAAATGGCGAGTACATGTCAGGGACTGCAAACCGGAATAAATCTAATATGATGGTTGATAGGAAATGCCATGATCGGAGGAACAGATGGCAGGATTCGGACAGCCGGATTGATAGCAGGAGAGGGTTCCGGGAATTTATAAAAGCCTACATGTAAAGCACCCGGCATCAGAAGACTTCAGTTAGCATTTGCAGCGCGAGAGGAGTCACAGGTCGTCTGAGAGCCTCCCGCATTATTCAGAATTGGCCTGCTGTGAGAGGATCTATGGAAACTAGAAAGAGGGCTCGGTTAGTGGAGGAAATGGAAGCTGCGCGAACCAGGGAACCAGACCGGAAAGGAAAAGGGGTAGTGAAGGAAGAGGACCCGGAGGAAGTTTTTGAAATTCCTGATACTTCAGACGAGGATGGAAGCCGCGACCAGAGTATGAATGCAGAGGAATGGGAGCAGTACGCCATGGGTGTTAGCCAGCGGAGCTGGCGTGGCAGACGGGTACCGCAGTGCGGGCGTCGGAGGAGGATTCGTCAGGGTGTCCGCGAGGCTGCCCCAATCCGTGGTCAGAATAGCGAGGCCAACAAAGCTCGGGACGGTAAGGGAGAAGAACCGGAGTGGAGCAGACGTCCTGGCAGGAGGGCCAGACAAACTTTCGAGCATAAAATTCAGCGGGCAGAGAGAGCTTACGTTCAGAATACCAACCCCAAAATCAGGCGAATCATCCAAAATTTGGAAGAAGAAGAAATACAAGCTCAATCTGATTCGGAAATGGAGGATTGGGAGCTGCTGGTGCATGACCCCAGTAATATGAGAGGCAGAATGTCTCTTTTCAAACAATCCTTACACATTTACTGGGTGATGAAACGGTTGCTTGCCAAGGCCTTGGAGCAGGTGGCTTCTGAAATGGCTGAGTTGGCTCAGGGTGTTCCTAACTTGACACGTGAGCTCCGCATCCTGCAAATCACCATGGAGATGCAAGGGAAGCAGTTAGATGAGATCCAGCAATTGCTCAAGGACAGCCAGCAGAAGAGCAACAAGGAGGACTCTCCAATCCTTGCAAATGCAGTTGAGTAGTTTTAGTTCTTGTCTTCCTTTTGATGAATTTACGGTATATAGATAATCCAGACAGCTTCCCTCATTTTGTAATAGACAACTTCTATATGCATATCAGCAGAATTAGACCAGGGAAGGACTGTAATGTTTATTTAGCTTGGAAAAACAGAATGCGGTATTTCTTTTTTTGGTTTGCTGTTAAAAACTTTAGGTGGACACCCTACTCAGTTTCCCCTGGTGGGCGGGTAGTTGGTTCCACCAATTCTGCTGTAATTTTTTGATGTGATAATAGAAAATGAGAGTACCACCTTTGCCTACAAAAAAAAAAAAATAGCCAATTTTAAAAAACCATTTTTTTTTGTTCGAACTGTATAGTAATTTAATATATTAAACCAGCAAGAAGGCAGAATATAATGTAGGGCTCACCGCTGCCTCTGTTCGAAAAATCTCAGCATTTTTCAAAACATGAGCAGGAGCAGCATTATTCCCCCAGATGGTGGTATTTGCTTTAGGTCCTGCGCTGGAGTGGAAGGCTTAAGGCATCAACATTGATAATAGATACCCCAGCAAGTCCGCCACCAATACTCTTACAAGAGATTATTACAGAACTTGACATATGCAAACGAATGCAAATGAAACCTACGCAGCACACCAATACTACAGGAAACCTTGAAATTGAAGAAAATCAGCGTCAGAGGACAGGTATGTCTCTGCCACTGCCGAGGGGATTAGCAAACAATCAGAATAGCTACCATGTTAGGGAGAGGTTTACGTGAGAGGCACGGGGTTTGCTACACCGCATCTCCAGCAGAAGAAGCAATTCCTGCTACGGAGGCAGTAGGTGCAATCAGATTGAAATGGATATGGGAAGCTGCAGAAACACCCTCTTTATAGGAGACAAGGAAAAAATATTCCATTTCAAAAACTTTAATGCACAGGACGTTTATGAACAGTCGTCTTCTGGTAGATAGAGAGCACAGGTAAAGGAATATGGCAGACAGAGCACAGATAATGGAATATGGTAGACAAAGGAGTTACAAGGAGCATAAGAGATAAAAAGGAGTTGGCTCTGATAGCATGTCAGGCTAGTCAGTAACTCCACAAAGCAAACACTGATTCGTCTATTATTCCATCAGGTAGGTATTTGTTATATACAATAGGGAGTGACTGTTTAGTTCATCTCTCGATGATTGTTCACATTTCTAATTTAATTATTTACATAAATTCACCCAATCATGAGGATTATGTGTCAACAAAAATGAAATAGAATTTTCTATTTGTAACAACTTTCGTCATGAAGACTTTGAATGCAGGAGTAGGCTTTGGCAAACAACTCAGAAGGAGCAAGCTTCATTTAGTCCCAAAACATGGAGAAAGAAAGAACTGCAACTAGAAAGACGCGGCATAGCCTTATATGCATAAGGATAGGAAAATCAGTGGTACATCGATAGTGGATGCTTGAAACATATGACAGGTGATAAGGAAAAACTTTTGTCATATAGTGCCTTAGAAAATGAAAAGAAGGTCTCGTTTGGAAATGACACCCCAACATTCATAAAAGGTAAAGGTTCTGTTCATTTGAAAGAGAAGTTTAAAGCTAGAAATGTTATGTATGATGATGGATTAAAGCATAATCTATTGAGTATCAGTCAAATGTGTGATCAAGGAACTGAGGTAATATTTTGATCAAATGGGTGTATTGTTCACGAGCTTGATACAAGAAAAATAGTGATCAAAGGCATCAGAACTCCAAATAATTTATACGTATTCAAAGGAGGACAA
This sequence comes from Pinus taeda, assembly GCA_000404065.3. Classification (NCBI taxonomy): domain Eukaryota; kingdom Viridiplantae; phylum Streptophyta; class Pinopsida; order Pinales; family Pinaceae; genus Pinus; species Pinus taeda. The sequence continues at coordinate 103,315 of APFE030118444.1, forward strand.
CAACAATGTTATCTAAGCAAGAATGATGAACACTGGCTATGGACAGAATATTGGGGCATCTAAGCTTCTCTCAGATAAGGAAAGCATGCAAATATCATGCGGTTTGTGATCTTCCTAACATTAGAATTCCAGACAATACAATATGAAAATCATGTCAGTTTGCTAAACAAACCAGAACTAATTTCCTTGAAAAGGAAGGATTAGCTAGTAGGCCACTTGAACTTGTCCATACTGATATATGTGGTCCAACTAGGAAGAGGTCACCTCGAGGAGAAGAGTACTTCATATTGTTCATTGACGACTTTTCAAGGATGTGTTGGATAGGACTCATGAAGTATAAAGATGAAGTTTTTGAAAAGTTCAAACCATTCAAAGCCTTGGTTGAAAACGAATCAGATCGCAGAATCAAATGCCTCAGATCTGATTGAGGAGGGGAATTTACCTCGGATGAATTTTTCGATTTTTATGAAGAACATGGAATAAGAAGGGAATTCTCCACTGCAAGGACTCCTCAGCAAAATGGAGTAGTGGAAAGGATTAACATAACCTTTCAACAAATGGCTCATGCTATGCTTGATGAGTCTGGAACTCCTCCAACCTTCTGGGGTGAAGCCGCATTTGCTGCAGTTACTATTCTCAACAAGACAAATGTTCAGGTAAATAGCACTCAAAATCCTCATGGAATTTGGTATGGTAAGACAACCACGATAAAATACTTCAAAATTTTTGGAAGAAAATGTTACATCAAAAGGACTAATGAAAACCTTCGCAAGTTTGAACCTAGAGCAGATGAAGGCATTCTCCTTGGTTACTCTCCCCATAGCAAAGCATATAAGTGTTACAATAAAAGACTTGGAAAATTTGTTGAGAGTATTGATGTAGTGGTTGATGAAGAAGGAAACACTCCTAGGCAAGGAAAATCTGAAAATTTCGAAGATGATGAGGACTATCCTTCAACATCAAATTAGATTCATAATGAAGAAGAAACCCATGAGGCACCAGAAGAACATATAAGGATAGAAGAAAAGACTCCATCCAGATATGTCCAAAAGAACCATCCAGAGACTCAAATTTTGGGACAAAAAGAGGGAGGTGTACAAACAATAAGAAGTATTTATGAAGCTTCAAGCTATCTAGCATTGCTCTCCTCCACTGAACTACAAAATGTAAGAGAAGCATGTAAAGATGAATGCTGGGTCAAGAATGGAAAAAGAACTTGAGCAGATTGAAAAGAATAACACTTGGGAGTTGGTTCCTAGACCAAAAGATAAGAATGTAAAAGGGACAAAATGGATATTTAAAAATAAGCTGAATGAAAATGGAGATGTGATTAGAAACAAGGAAAGACTTGTTTGTAAAGGGTATGCGCAACAAAAAGGTATAGAATTTGAAGAAACTTTCACACCAGTTGCTAGACTTGAGGCCATAAGAATGTTCCTTGCTCTCTCTAGCTTTCAGAAGTTCAAAGTATTTCAGATGGACGTGAAATTTGCCTTTCTGAATGGAGACCTGGATGAAGAAGTATATATTGAGCAACCAAATGGGTTTATCCTTGGAAATGATCCAAAACATGTATGTAGACTCAAAAATGCTCTCTATGGCCTTAAACAGGCTCCAAGGGCTTGGTATTTGCGGTTGGATAAGTACATTCATCAACAAGGTTTTTCAAAAGGATCAACATATAGCAATATATATATCAAAATTGACAATGATAAGTTGCTAATACTTGTTCTGTATGTTGATGATATCATTTTTGGTAGAAATGAAGAAGACATGAGTCAAAACGTTTCCTTGGTGATGCAAAAAGAATTTGAAATGTCTCTGCTTGGTGAGCTCACATATTTTCTTGGTTTACAATTCCAACAAAACAAAGACGGTATTTTTCTATCACAAACCAAGTATCTCAAGTAGATCTTGAAGAAATATGGGATGGAGGATTCAAAGCCAGTATGTACCCCTATGGTAACAGGATGCAGCCTCAGTGCGAATGATGAATCAAAAGTAGCACATCAACCAACCTATAGATCCATGGTTGGAAGTTTGCTCTATCTAATAGGTACTCGACTAGACATTATGCATGCAGTAGGAATAGTTGGAAGGTTTCAAGCAAATCCAAAGGAAACTCGTCTTCAAGCAGTTAAGAGAATTTTCAAGTATCTTCAAGGAACTCAAAACTATGGTTTATGGTATCCTAGAGGTATAGATCTCATAGTTCATGCATATACAGATGTAGATTGGGCAAGAAGCATGGATGATAGGAAAAGCACTAGTGGTGGTGCATTCCTGATGGGTCCTAGATTAGTATCTTGGTTCAACAAGAAACAAAGTTCCATTGCATTATCTACAACTGAAGCATAATATGTAGTTGTTGTATCTTGTTGCACATAACTCCTTTGGATGATGCAAACATTGCAAGACCTTCAAATCACTTATACTTCACCTATTTCCATTTTTTGTGATAATACAAGTGCAATTAGTATTTCAAAGAATCTTGTCATGCATTCAAAGACTAAGCACATACCTATCAAGTATCATTTTCTCCGGGAACAATTTCTTGAACAAAAGGTCAGATTGGAGTATGTTCCCTCTAAGGAACAAGTTGTTGATATACTCACCAAACCACTTCTCAGGGAGACATTTGAATACCTAAGATAGAAGCTGGGGGTAGTTGATCCATCATATTGCTATTGAATCTTGTCTGTTTCAGACAAAAGTGGCTGTACACGAGTTTCATAAGGGGGATCTGTGTACATACACAAGTTTATGAAGATACAGTCACATCTATGTTGGTTTGAAGACAATAGTGGGCCAGGCTCAGGATGAAAAGAGTCTGATATGGGTCTGATAGAGACCATCTGGCACAGGTTCAGGGGGAGCGTATATTCTTCTAATAATGCATTGTTGGCATTATCTTAGAAGATCTTAGTTCAAACTCACAGTGCTTTGATTTTCAGGTGGAACAGGCGCAGAACAAGAACATGGTTGCTGGTCTGAATGATGATTGACAGATACTGCAGATGATAGTTGTGTCTTTCTTCTCTCTATGTCATGTATTTCTTTTCTTATCAAGGTCAAGTAACGGCCTATTATGGTTTCCCCACTATGCCTGGGATGGCTAAAGTAATGTTCTTGTTTTTATCATGTGTAAATTCTTGGTGTATCCCCACTTGGTTGGGTAGATGAGTCAATCCCCACTTGGTTGGGAGATTGATGTATGTATGAGCCTTTGGTGATAGGAAGGTCTTCTATATTGTATAAAGTCATGTTTCTTTTGGAGAACATCTTCTTGCAAACCTTGCCTACAGTCTGGGGGAGCTTGGATAGCACAACAAAGCAAAAAAATTAGCATATACTCAGGGGGAGCATAACCTTTTGCCCTTGATGTCAAAGGGGGAGAATGAATGACTTTGAGTGACCTATGGTTGCCATCAAGTCCAAAGGGGGAGATTGTTAGCATTATGACATAGGTTTGGCTCTATGACATAGGTTTTGTCCTTGATGGCAACTCACTCAAATGGCAAATCATAGCTCAGGCACTCAGAATGGAAGAAAATAAGGTATAAGCAGGTTCCTCTCAGCAAAGTCACATATACATGCAAGATCACCGATCAAAAGGCGCGTATACGTATGCACACACCTTCATGGAAAGAAAAGCACATACATGTGGGAAAAATTATGGTTGGTCCATGGTATTTAGTCTGACATATTTGAACCTATGGTTTTGCTCCTTGGTATTGCATCCAAAGTGTTGAACCCAGGTATTGGGTCCCTAGTATTGGTTCTATAATGGTTTTGGACCATGGTTTGAGTAAGGCCTAAGGCTATAAAAGGGAAAGGAAATCATTTGGCAAGGGCATTGACTGAAGTGTTGAATATCTTAAGAGGAGCAAGATCTGGAATACTGGTGATTGGTTTATGGTGCAGTGCTAGATCTGAACCAAGGAGGAACCTGAGCGCTAAAAGATGGATAATTTCTATTGATGGATCAAGATATTAAGGCTTGAATAGTAGTATCATTGTGTGACTTTGATCTGTTGTAATTGGCACATGTTTAAATCTATAAATCTGATAATCTGGGTATAACTGATGTCTGATTAAGTGAAAAATGGTAAATTATCTTTTATAAATCTGTACGCATGTTCGACACATAAGAGGCGCGTATACACGCTGGTTCATCGAAGGAAGACAACATGTACGCTGGTTGGTCTTGATATAGCTACGTATGTACGCATGTTTCTCATTTTGAAGTAGCGTATGTCTCATGAAATATGCTTTAGCTGATTCGGTTTATTGCTGCAGTGTTCTGGGTTCAGAATTGGTGTTTGGTTACTGTTACTGCTTTCTGGTTACAACATTCTGAGAAGTGTTTGGTTGATCCTATATTGGTTTGTACAAAGGAGATTGATTGATGTAGATATACTTAATGTTTGATTGATGATATTTATGGATTTAGTCTAAAACTTTATGAAACGTGGTCCCTCGAAGAAAAGAGAAGGTTGTAACCTTCTGTAGGTCAGCACCTACGTACTAGTACCTCAGCTAGTAGAAGAGCAAAAGGGGGTTGTATCTCCCTTCCAGGAGAAGCTAGAGAATGAGAGAAGGTTGTAGCCTTCTGCAGGTAGTAGCCTGCGTACTGGTATAAGACTACACCAATATAGAATCATTGTAAAAGAAGTTTCTAATTGAAAGAAGATAGAGACAAATTGCATGAGGTGGTTTTCACCCACATTGGATTTCCACCTTATATCTTGTGTTCTTACATGTGATTGTCTGCATTATTTTCTTGGTTCATGTTTATATGGTTCTGACATCAGCATCCGAAGAATAATTAAATTATAAGTTATACGCTAGTTTCCTTAAGTGAAGTTGCATATATACATTGGTTTCACTAACCTAAGTAGCGTATACAAATCTGTGTATGAATTGAAAAATAATTGACCTAATAATACTGATTCACCCCCACTCTCAATATTATTTCCAACACTTTATGGTTCTTTTTAAAAAAGAAGGTTTTAGGGCACATTGTTTAATTCTACCTCTTCCTAGAGGGGGTTTGCACTTTTGAGTGCTTGTTGTAACCTATGTAAATTATTTTCTTTCTTAAGTCAATAGAAGTATTGTCCCTTGCTTTAGCAAAAAGAAAGAATGTTGTGTTTGCATGTTATTCAATTAACTATTTAATTCAATTTAATTTCATTTGCAGTAGATCTTATTTGAGCCATTAGTCTGAATATCAATCTCAGTGGGAAAATTTAGGGGCTAATATTCGCAACTGGGCTAATTTTCTATGTTTTTTCCAAAACAAATATTGCTAATTTCCATTTTTCCGAAAAGTGATTCGCGCAAATTTTATATTATAAAATTATTTTACCTTTAAAAACACTAATTTTTTATACAGGCTATATAAAATAATTAGAAAATTGAATATTTTTACAAACATATCACTAAACATTTTATAGTTTGCGTGTTAGTATCTAGTAAGTTTCACCAAGGTTTCTAAACTTTAAGACAAAATTCCATCCCTAAAATTTTCCCTAGGTCACCTCGTGCTAGTCTTCCTAAACTTATACATGGAAATAATGTAATCCTTAGATATAATATAATATGATAATAATAGTTTATTTATATTTACGCTTATATAGAAATAATTTTAGCCCTTAGTTTATATTAAATTCTTTCATTCCTTACCTTAGAATATCTCTCATAAGTACATTAATTTAGGGAGCCTCCAAATTTTGAAGCAAACTCTCTAGGTGGAAATAGGGCCTACATACTCATGAGAATCATCATCCGAAATGGATAAAATTTTAATTTGGACCTTTAGGAGATGATTTCCCAAATGTTGGCTTCGTCATTTATAAGCATAAACATTATTTGGTGCTAGAAGGAGGTCCAAGTAATGGTGGATAACAAGTAATCCTTCATGAAAAATCAAGACTTTTCTCCGAAGATACTGCCAACCCTAGATACACCTACAAGTCCACAAGTCTTTGTTACTGAATCACCAGAATCACCTATTGTGGAATATTTTTAGTAGGTAAATAAACCTATTCATTATGAAACATCTAGTTCTCATATTTACCAAGATCCTTCTGTGTTCTCTGGTCATATTTCCTAAGATTCAACATCTATTCAATATTTCTTAGGAGAAATAAATTTCGTAAGGAATTTCATCGCTAGATTTCCAAAATCACCTTCCCCTTCAAAACTTGACCAAGAAATACATTGTATTCAAGTGGAATTCCCATGAAATAGAAGCCTATGACTCAATTAAATACAAAATAATTCAAGATCCTTCTCTTCTTTCACCTAATTATAATAAATAGTTTATTCTTTATGCATTTTCCTCTATTCAATCATTTGCTATAGTTTTCACTCAAAAGAATGATCAGAATGTTCAAGTGCCAACTTATTTTATAAGATTTGGATTTCAAGTAGTTGAACTTAATTACAGTGATGTTGAGAAACAAGCCTATGTTGTATTCAAAGCTATAAAACATTTTAGACCATTCCTATTGAAATCCAATACTAAAGTTATACTTCCCTATTCTACAAAGAGAAATCTACTTATCCAAAAATATATTGCAGATAAAAGGGAAAATTCGATGAAAATGATCCATGAATATGACCTAGAAATTAAACCTTCCAAAATTATTATAGGTCAAGGTTTATGAGAATCGTTTACATAATCAATTGATTTTGAATCTAAAAAGACTTGTGACGGTAAAAAATGTAATACTTATTCTTGAGAATTACAATAGGTATGTGTTATTCCCGATTCGTCAAATTCATGTTATTTAGATTTAATTTATTATTTATTTCATTGTTTTTCTCCACCACATTTAGATTTTAAAGAAAATTTTGCTTTCATATTAAGATCTAACCAATATCAATTGATAAATAGAGTGTTCTTTCGCCAAAATTATGATTCTTTTTACATAGCTTTAGAAATATCAAAATCTAACAAAGTTTTGCATAATCTAGATGATGGACCCGCATGAGGACAATATGGTGGAAATAACGATAGTCAATAAATTCTACATGCAGGTTATTTTTGGCCTACTTTGTTGAAAGACACACATGTTCTTATATTTATGATTTGGGAACTTCTAAGGAAATGTATGATAAGTTTGTTTCAATTTTCAAAGTGAAGGATATCGACCATAAAGGGGAGTCTATCCAATACTACTTCATGAGAATAACTGAAATGAAGAATGACTTGTTATCTATTCAAGAAGTTATTTATGATAGGGAGGTCACTTTAATTGCTCTTGGAGGTCTTCCAATACCATGGGGTGTATTTTTGACAACCATTCTCAACAATGACAAGATACCTGATTTCGATGAGTTATTGACTAGATGCACTCAAGAGGAGGCAAGGATGATGGAGAGATATAAATATAACAATGTAAATGAAGCTACCTCTTTCTTTGCTCATGCAAAAAAGAAGAATGATGTTTGTCCAGGGAGACAAGGTCAAGGATCTAAGAGAGGATTCAAGGAAAGAGGAAAAGGAAGATGATCCAATTTCAATAGGTTCTACCACTATGCTATAGAGTATCCTCATAAGAAAAATCCTCCAATGGATGACAATAACAACAATAATTTAAAAAGCAATGGAAATCAAAGTAATAACAAATATAAAAATAAAGGAAAGAGGAATTCTCTAATTGCTAAAGATGGAAATGGTCGACCTCCCAAAAGGATATGAAAAGTTAGGTATGGTGAAAGTAATGTTGTGTTGGAAGAATCACCGCACCTCAATGAAATCCATAATTTCCACCTTGGGGATCCTAGTTACTAGTTTGGAACGCTACACCAAAACCCGCAGGTGTTGGTAAACATTCCAAATTAGTAACTAGGATCCCGAGGGTAGAAATTAGGGATTCCATAGAGGTCTTTATAGAATAGCCTCAGGCTAAGAAACCAAACCGAAATATGATGATAAGGCAAATAAAAACAAAGGGAAGAAGACTGATTGACATTTCCACTTTTGTAATCGAGATGGTTGTTAGCTTTGTTGCCGTTTGGCCCAAAAAATGGATCCAAAATACTCCCAAAGTCTCCAAATTTTTCTTAAAATCATGCAAAGGGATCCAAAAATGCTCTTCAAATCTTCAAAAGTGCTTAAGATCATCCCAACATCAAAACAAGCAAAGGAGGAGAGCCCTTGGAAGGGAAAAAATGCATTATCAGGATGCTAAAACACTTCAAAATCAGTTAAAAACCCTTATCGCAGGCTTAAAACCCAATAATGCACAACTACTGTTAGATCTAGCTGATCAACGACCCAGATCTAAGTGGAAAATCACATATCATTTGGGTAGAGGGGACAGTCTAAAGACGGGCGTATGACACCGTCTATCAGTGATCATCGATGATCGGATCGGCGGGGAGCATTTGTAATATATATCAAGGCCCGAGCATTGAGTGATTAGCGATTGCGATTTATCACATCGCTATGTTGCATCAACAATATACTATTTTTGGGGCCTATGCACATACATACGGGCAGCCTGATGGGCCGAACCTGATGACATCAGAGTTGGGAGTTCATAAATTTTTAGATCCGCACCCAAGCATTTTCCACGTTTTTAGTGTATTTTCCTTATTTCAATGAAATACAAAGGGAACGGAAGATAGCCCCAATGCGATAAAGCCCAGGCTCGAGAGGGTTTCGGGATAAAAATATATATATTTTGAAGTTCGCGAAAGCCTAAAATTTAATTTATTTCATGTACTTTCGTTGTATAACAAAAATACGAAGGGAGCGTTGACCAGTGCAATTGTGGAATATATTATATCTGAAGTCCACCAAAGCATATTTCATGCATTTTTTCAGTATTTTCACACATTTCATTATATAATGGAAACACACAAGATGGAAGCTTTCGCAAATTGCGATGGTGATTGGGGTAGACCTGAGAGGAGAATAAACCATTTTTGAAGACTTTGAAGTCTGAAAGGATAGAGAAGGTGGGATTTAGCAGTGATCGTGGTGTTTTCTATTTAAAATATATACATTGTTTTCAACAGAGGTCCACCACAGGGGCAACACTGCTCTAGTATAACAGAAGCATGCATTGTTAAATCATTGGAAGGGCCACAACACATTGAAGCCCGAGGCAGAATCGGCCATGAGGCATCAACAACGCAATAGCCACACCAACAAACATTATGGAGCATCTCCAGCACGAGAGAGCTTCCAGACAATGAGACAAACTATACAAGATATCTAAGTGTGGTTATTCCTCTGTCAGAAGGAGAAAAACCTCCAAGCCATGCTTGCCATCAGGGAATCAAATAGCTAAACAAGACCAAGTGATCGATTAAGACCTCTGAAGCCTTAGAAGGTTGAATATCATTGTAAAGGCTATAAATATTTGAAATCTAGATGTAACAAGGGTTCAACTGTTGGAGATTATTCCTCCTTTGTTCTTTCAAGATTCTCATCTTCATTCTAGAAATATAAGCTTATTTTCCCATTATATGCTCAATGTCCATTCTCTATGGTGTTCTATGCTTGCACTTGAACAGTTTGTTTAGGTTTTCTTTGTGTTTAAGGCTATATAACTATCATCTTATCTCTGCTTTGATATATTAGATTTGCAAGCTTCTTTATTGCCTGTAGCTAGGCATTTATATGTGTTATTATATATGCATATGCCAGTATAGTCAGTAAGCTCATTCGTTTCCTGTAGCTGGCCATTCATATATGTTCATGTATGCAATATGTTGGTACTGTCAGTATTCTCCATCTATCCATTAAATATACAAACTATTGAGCATTAGCAGTCTAAAGCTTTGTGTTGTTGAGTGTGTTCATGGATGTCTTAAGTGAGAATTTAGAGATAAAATGGTTATTTGACTTGATCAAAGCCATCATTTATTCCAATATTTCAGAGAACAATATCAAAGATTATATGTTACCAGGCATCTCTGATCTGCAACCTAGGAGAGTTTCTTGGAGTGATAACATAATTGGCATCACTGCCGGGGAGAGGAAACTGAAGCTCAGCTTCCCTGGGAAATGACATAGATCCAACTTTGATGATAGACAAAGTCTGGGAAATTTTCTGGTTGTTATCATCTATCTGGTGACTTTACTGGAGGCCGAACCTCTTGGTGACTCCACTTCATAGTTTTGGCTCTGTTTGTGAGGCATACTTAGTGAAATCCTCAAAATCTACAAGCTGACCCAATAGCTGACCCTGAAAAAATCATCAAAGAGAGAAAGGTATTGCAGAAAGGAGCATTAGGTTCAGGTAAACCTAAACAATCTCCTATATCTCTTCAAGAAAGGCTTGTAATAGAACAACTACATGTTGAGAGTATAGCATCTAATACTAGCAGTGAAGAAAAACTCTCAGAGATTAATAAAGCTCCCTATTGTTTAGGTTCTATTTTTGTTGTAAGCCCAAAGGAAAACTCACCTCCTATCCATCATACTCCTTTGGTCTTATCAGTCACTCCTCAGTCCTTTATCATTCAAACCGTGAGTACTCTTTTAGCTGCTACAGCTATGGCAGGTCCACAAGCACCTAGGAAAATGGAAAGAATCATAGCTACTAGGTATGGATTTCTAATATTTCCCACTCATTTGAATGCCATGCCTACTGGAGAATATCAGAAATATAGGCCTCTGTTCACTTCGACTGAAGGTGTTTCCACTGAAGAACAACTTGAGTCATTCTATAGCTATGCTGATAATCTGGACATTAGTGAAGATTATGTCTAGATGAGAGTCTTTGTCCAAAGCCTAGATGGAGAGGCTAGAAAATGGTTCAAGGAACTAACCCCAACATCTATAGAAAATATTGATGCCTTAGATGATGCATTATTAAAGCAATGGGGGGATAAGAAGGATCTCCTTTAGTACCACACTGAGGATGGGAACTTATAGAGGGAAAATAGTGAATTGTTGTCTGGTTTTAATAAGAGATTTAACCGCATGTACAGAAAGATACCAGCTGAAGTGAAACCCACCACTACCTCTGTTAGACTCATCTATGCCAGCGCCTTTGATTCTGATTTCTGTTTACTGTTGAGGGAGAGGCGATGTGCTTCTTTGGTTGATATCCAAGATCCAACCTTGGAAGTAGAATCAAACATCATGGTTGCAGAAAATCTCAAAGGTAATGCTGATAGAATGAGACAAAGGGTTGAGCCTTCATCATCTTCAGATCCCAAGATCGATAAAATGGCCAAGATGATAGAGTCATTAGCCTCTGAAGTTTCCAAATTAAGCGTTAAGCACCACTCTGGGACATGAAGGGTTCCTAATACCTTTGTTCCTAGATATCCAAATCCATATAGAAGAGCTAATGAGTAGTTGCAGATATCACAAAGAAGCAAAGATGCAAATGAAGACCTAAGGGCGAAGGCCCCTTTTCAAAATGCAGTCATGGAAGAATAGAGGTTTGAAGAAGATGATGAGATCCATTGTATGGAAGACAAAGGTGATGCTACCTTCTTAACCAAAGCTGCCTATAAGAAGTTACTATTCAGTGACTAGATTAGCCAAGAATGGGATCTAAGGTCTATGATGAATAATGTCAAGGAAACTCATGTTCATAAAGCTATTGTCCTTTCACAACAACAAGCTAATGAGTAGAAGAAACCAGCAGTTGATCCTATCATCCTCAAAGCTCCATCCATAGAGGTAAGAGGCCTTTACAAGTCCCCTTCTTCTTTCAGTTTTCAGTCAAAAATTTAGAAGCCAAGAATACCTATACCTCTGATTGAACTAGTCAAGACTAATTCCTTCAAGAAATATATCCTTGAGGCACTTGAGCCTAATGCCATCAAGGCTTCCACTGACTATGTGAATCTGCAAGATTACCAACCAGCTATTATTCTCAGCCCAATAATTGAAAATTGTGAAGACAACTCCCCATCATTCTATGTCTCTCTAACTATTCATGATAAAATCCTTCACAATTGCCCTCTAGACACTAGAGTCAGCCATAATTCAATGCCCAAGGTTTTCATGGATAAGCTCGGCCTTGACATTACCAAGCCTTATCAGTTGGCCTCTATGCAACTTAAAAAATCAGTTTACCAGATCACAGAGGAAGAAGGCTCACAGATTTGGGACATGTTCTTTGATGGGGCTTGCTTTGAGGAAGCTGCAGGAACGGGTGAAGTCCTTGTGTCCCCCACACAAGAATCTGTTGATTCATCTCTTATATTAACTTTTCAAGTCACAAATCACTCAACAAAGTATGAAGCAGACCTTATTATTTAGCAAGTGTAGAAAACCTCCCAATAAAAACATCCAAGGCTAAAAGAATACAAAGATGAGGTGAAATATAGACCATCTCTACCTGATAATATCAAATGCTGGAAATTTTTTGAAGTAGAGTTTCAAATCAATACGCTTTTGCAAGTCTTTGATGAATTGGCTGAGATACACATTGACTGAGAGAAAGAAACCTTTCATAGAAAGGTAAAAAGGGTCAATTTTTAGTTTGGTGACCTTTTTCTCAAAAGGAATGCATCAAAGGAAGGAGGAGATGTTTTTGATGGCCCATTCAATGGGCTGTTCTTTGAACTTTATTTTAGTTAAGCCTTTCAAGCCTTGGTATTGTAAATATGGTGTTTTTGAGTTTTTATTTCATGCTAAATAGACTCCATGTCGAATGCAACACTAGGAAGAAGATTTGATCTTGTTTTTACAGGAAAGCCATTGATCTGTAGTTCTTGAAACCTCATAGGGAGGCTTTCATCCCAGAAGGAGCCATTGTTAGTGTTTTTGGTGTTTGGCCAAAAAATGGATCCAAAATACTTCCAAAGTCTCCAAAGTTTGCTTAAAATCATGCAAAGGGATCCAAAAATGCTCTTTGAATCTTCAAAAGTGCTTAAGATCATCACAATATCGAAACAAGCAAGGGAGAAGAGCCCTTGGAATGGCAAAAATGAACTATCGGGAGGCTAAAACACTTCAAAATCAGTCAAACACCCTTATCACATGCTTAAAACCCAAGAATGCACAGTTGTTGTTAGATCTGGCTAATCAACGACCCAAATCTAAGTGGCATATCATATATCAGCTGGCCAGAGGGGACAGTCTAAAGGTGGGTCCATGACATTGGCAATCAGTGATCGTCGATGATCAGATCAGTGGGTTGCATCGGTGGGGAGTATTTGTGATATATATCAAGGCCTGGGCATTGAGCGATTAGTGATTGTGATTTATCGAATCACTATGTCACATCAGCAATATACCATGGGCAGGCCCTATGCACATACATATAGGCGGCCTGATGGGCCTGACCCAACAGCATCATAGTTGGGAACTCATAAATTTTGATATTCGTGCACAAGCATTTTCCATGTTTTTTGGTGTATTTTCGTTGTTTCAATGAAATACAAAGGGAATGGAAGGTAGAATCGATGCGATAAAGCCTGGACCCAAGAGGGTTTTGGGATAAAATATATATATATATATATATATATATAGATATATATTGAAGTTTGTGGAAGCCCAAAATTTCATGTATTTCATATATTTTCATTGTATAATGAAAATACAAAGGGAGCATTGACGAGTGCGAATTATGATGGCGACTGGAGCAGACCTGAGAGGAGAATAAACCATTTTTGAAGACCTTTGAAATCTGAAAGGACAGAGAAGGTGGGTTTTATTTGTAATGGTTGTGTTTTCTGTTTAAAACAAAAATATATATCGTTTTCAACAAAGGTCCACCATAGGGGTAGCAATGTTCCGATATAATAGAAGCATGCATTGTTAAATCATTGGAAGGGCCACAACACGATGCAGCCCAAAGCAGAATCAGCAATGAGGCATCAATAATGCAAAAACCACACCAAAAAACATTATGGATCATCTCTAGCACGTGAGAGTTCCTAAACAGGGCAACAGACTATCTAAAATATCTTAGTGTGGTTATTCCTTTGTCAAAAGGAGAAAAACCTCCAAGCCATGCTTGCCTTGAGGAAATCAAACAATTAAACAGGACAGAGTGATCGATTAAGACCTCTCAAGCCTCAGAAGGCTAAATATCATTGTAAAGGCTATAAATATCTGAAAACTAGATGTAACAAGGGTTCAACGTTTGGAGATTATTCCTCCTCTGTTAATTCAAGCTTCTCATCTTCATTCTAGCAATATAAGCTTATTTTGCCATTATATGCTCAATGTCCATTCTCTCTACTGTTTTATGCTTGCACTTGAATAGTTTGTTGAGGTTTTCTTTATGTTTAAGGCGAGATAACTATCATCTTATCTCTAATTTGATAAATTATATTTGCAAGCTTCTTCGCTACCTATAGCTAGCCATTTATATGTGTTATTATATATGCATCTACCAGTATAGTAAGTAAGCTCATTTTCTACTTGTAGCTAGCCATTCATATATGTTCATCTATGCAATATGGTGGTACTATCAGTATTCTCCATCTATCCATTAAATATACAGACTATTGATCATTAGTGGTCTAAAGCTTTGTGTTGTTGAGGGTGTTCATGCACGTCTTAAGTGAGAATAGAGTTGAAATGGTTATCTGACTTGATCCAAACCATCATTTATTCCAATAGTTCAGAGAACAATATCGAAGATTATATGTTACCAAGCATCTCCGATCTACAACCTAGGAGAGTTTCCTAGAGTGATAACAATGGCCACATAGAATCCAAATGCTTTAAGAAGATGGAAGCCTTGGAAGCAGCAATGAAGAAGCATAACATCCATTTGGAGCACTCTTCAACTTCAACTTCATTTTCAAGAATAACATTTTTTGCATGTGGTTGTCAAAAATCTCAGTATAGATATGCAGAAAATGTATCTTCTTCTTCTACTTCTCATGAGTGGCTCAGTGATTCTAGAGCTTCTTATCACATGGCCAAAAACAAAGCCATGTTTTCTTATTTAAATGATTGTAACACCAAAAGTATATATGTTGGTGATGATAGATCTCTTAGTGTTGTAGGGACTAGAACTGTTCATATAGACAATGGTCAATTTAATGATGTATTATGTGTTCCAACCTTATCTTGCCACATTCTATCTGTATATTGGGTAACTCATTCAAGTGAAGGTAAAATTGTTGAATTTTCACCTCACAATGTTGTAATGAAGGACCTAAGAGATCCTAGACATATTTAAACTTATACAAGGTTGTATAAGTTTAACAACTTTGGGTCATCAAATCTTCCCTTGGTATTTGTTCCTCACAATGATGAAGTGAGCAAACTTTGGCATGAGTGATTTGGTCACTTAAACTATCGCTCCCTTCAGAATCTATGTAAAGAAAATATGGTGATAGGTGTTCCAATGTTATCTTGCAGAGGTGGTGTTTGTTCTGGATGTGTACTCAGAAAACATCATCATGATAGTTTTTAAAAATGTACTTCTTGTCACGCCTCAGCCCCTTTACAACTTGTGCATAGTGATTTATGTGGTCCACTTCTAGTTGTTTCATTTTTTGGCTACAAGTATTTCGTAGCTTTCATTGATGATTTCTCCAGATGCACTTGGGTATACATATTAAAACTCAAGAGTGAAGTATTTAACATGTTCTTGTCCTTTAAGGCCTTTGTTGAAAAACAATTTGGACATCCAATTCTTAAGTTAAGATCTGATAATGATAGAGAATATGTTAACAACAAATTCATCAACTTTTACAATGAGAATGGAATTCAAATGCAACATATTGTTCCATATACTCCATAATGAAATGGTGTAGATCAAAGGAACAATCACACAAATGAAATGGCTAATTGTATGCTTCAATCTATATGACTTAGTCTTAATTTTTGGAAAAAAGCTACTAACTATGCAAATTACATAATAAATCACACTCCTACTAAGGTTTTAAAGAATATCACTCCAGAAGAAGCATGGAGCTCAATTAAACCAGATGTATGTCACTTTCGTGTTTTTGGAAGTGAAGCATGGGCCCATATTCCAAATGAGAAACATAAAGCTTTAGAACCTAAGAGTGAAAAATGTATTTTTGTTGGATACTCAGAAGATGTCAAAGGGTATAGACTTATTTCACTTAAGTCCAAAAATGTTATCATTAGAAGAGATGTAAATATTGCTAAAAATATATCGGCCTATGAGCCTAGTTCAGTAGATGTACCACCTCTCTCTATCTCTTCTAATTTTAAAAATATTTCTTCTTCAGATGATGAAAGCAAGGTTGACAATCCCCTCCACCTTCTCAGGATCCTCCTTCAGCTCCTCATCTTCCAAAATGGGTCTATGCTACTCGGGATGCAACAGACACTCTTGTCAGTGATCCGACAGATCAACGATGTACACTTTCTCAGTTCAATAGAGCCTCTTCTTTACTGGCTCAAGCTTCAGTGAATTATGATCCTGACACCTTTGCAGAAGCTTTAGGCCATCCAGATTGGAACGCAGCTATGAATGAAGAATGTTTTTCATTATTGGAAAATGATACATGGGATCTTGTTCCTCTACGAAAGGGACGAAAACTTGTTAGATGAAAATGGGTTTACAGAACCATGTATGGACCAAATGGAAAAGTTGATAAACATAAAGCTCATCTTGTTTCTAAGGGGTTTTT
Source organism: Pinus taeda (assembly GCA_000404065.3). Classification (NCBI taxonomy): domain Eukaryota; kingdom Viridiplantae; phylum Streptophyta; class Pinopsida; order Pinales; family Pinaceae; genus Pinus; species Pinus taeda. The sequence goes on from APFE030118444.1 coordinate 119,872, forward strand.
ACAGGTTGAAGGCATTGACTATACTGAAACCTTCTCCCATGTTGCTAAAATGAACTCTATCCACCTTGTTCTTCCCCTTGCTGCCTCTTTCAAATGGGAAGTCCATTAGATGGATGTTAAATCTTCCTTCTTGCATGGGGACTTGCATGAAGAAATCTATATGGAAAAACATACTGGCTATATACAAACAAACTCCGGCCTTGTATGTCGGCTTAAGAAATCCCTTTATGGTCTCAAGCAAGCTCCTTGGCCTTGGTATGCCAAAATGGATAGCTTTCTTTTATAAATTGGCTTTTCTAGGTGTCATTCTGACAATACTGTCTACAACAAGAAAGTGGGAAAAACTCTTATCATTCTTGTTCTTTATGTTGATGATCTTATCCTTACTGGTAGTGATCCCAACCTTATAAACCATGTGAATTCCAACCTTAAAAAGAAGTTTGAAATGACAGAGTTAGGACACTTGCATTATTTTCTTGGTCTTCAAGTCTTGCAATCCAAGGAAGGTATTTCCCTTTCCCAGTCCAAGTATGCTTGTGATACTCTACGCCATTCTCACATGTAAGACTATAAGCCAACCCCATCTCCCTTTCACTCTAGAGCTAAACTTTCAGTCACCTGTACTTCCCATAAATTTGATGCTACCTTATACCGTCAACTTGTAGGAAAACTTTTGTATCTGACCCATACTTGTCCTGACCTTTCCTTTTCTGTTGACCTTATTTCTCGGTTTATACAAAACCCACATGAAAGTCATTGGAAAGAAGCTAAAAGAATACTTCGTTATGTTCAAGGTACAGTTCAGTTTGGGATTCATTACAGTGTAGTAGTGTCTCCTCTATTGGTTGGTTTCACTGATTCTGATTGGGCTGGTGACCTTGAAGATTGGAAGTCTACTGCAGGTTATGTGTTCACTCTTGATTGAGGACCTATTACATGGGCTTGCAAGAAAAAAGTGCCATTTCTCTTTCTTCAGCAGAAGCAGAGTATCGTGGTGTCGTAGAACCTAGTAAGGAAGCCATGTGGCTTCATCAGATCATGTCAGAGTTTGGATTTCAGCAGCAACATCCAACTACACTTTTGTGTGATAATCAAAGTTCCATTCAACTATGCAAAAATCCAGTCCAAAATTAGCACAGCAAACACATTGAACTACATATACACTTCATCATAAAGCTCATTCATGACCATGTTCTTGAAGTGCAATATTGTTCAATAGATGATCAAGTTGCAGACATCTTTACAAAGGCTCTCACAGAGGTGAAGTTTACTAAACTTTGATTTATCATTGGAGTTCAAGAAGTTGTCACTAAGGGGGGATAGGCTCTAATGCCTCCTTCCTTCCCCTATTGTGTCATATTTGTAGATCCTTCAATCCTATCCAAAGTTGTTTTTAAGGGGGGATGTTAGGATATTCTGACACATAGGAAATAGTTAAGCATAACTTAGTCTAGTGTAGAGTTAGGTAAAGTGTGTTTCTTTACTATTTACTTTTGTAACTTACAATCCAACGGTCACGATATGTAGTGATCCAACGGTTCATTCACTCCTAGGTATTACCAACACTTGATCTATGGCTTAATAGCTAACTGGTCCATGATCTCTATTTAAAGAGCACGGAGGGTCATTTGTAGGGTAACCGTTCATGAGAGAAGCTTATGTAAATTTTCATTCTTTTATTAATAAATTGCCTGAAGTGGCCGCGTTGGCTGAGGCCATGGACTGTTTCCCTCTTAGAGGGTTTTAACCACGTCAAGAATATTTGTGTATTGGTCTCTAACCTGTTTGTGAGTGGTGTCATTTGGTGTTCTATCTGAGAAACTTACCCTGTAAATTCCTACACCTACAAGGCATGAAATATTTTTTTCTTTTTAGGTGTTTTTTCAAAAGAAAATGTAAAACAGAAAGGAAAGTAAGAATAACATCTATCTACTAAATGAAATATAGAAAGAAAATTATAACTTACATCTACCTAAACCTCTCTCTCGCAACGATGCCAAAAATTGATGAGCCTTAGTATTGCAACAAGAATGTTGCAACTCCCAAGGTTACCAACTTTACTTTATCAACCGAAGGTTTCAAACAAAATTAGAGGTGAAAGTGCTATATACACAATAGATACATCATCCTACTCATGCCACCCTCAACTAGGTCACTTGATCATTAGGGTTATAGACCATTCCTCTACTCAACTAAAAGGAATCTAACTACTGAAATAAAAATGTAAATGCTAGTCCTACTACAGAGAAAGAAAATGATTTTCAACTCAGAAAATGAAAGTTGTGAGCTTGTAAATGCTATGAAAGGACACACATATTATGCTAATTTGTAGAAAGGAAACTATGCTAACTTGCACTCAATCATCTAGATATTAAGGTTTCATGAAAATAGGAGATAATTATATCATTTCATAATTCAAGAATGCATGCATTAACTGTATAATTTACACATGCTGAGTAAATAAGATTCTAATTGCTAAATTTAGAAATAGAAGAACTAATGCTATCTGATCTTGGAGGGAAAGCAGAGGAGTGAAGGGACTAGTCTAGGGGCACTTCTGGTCATAGAACACAAGATGAGGGGTCAAACTACTCCTAAAATAAGCTAAGCTATCATTTCAGGTTAGAATATGGTCAAAACAGGCTGCTACAGGATGTTGTTACAAGATTCCTGTACTACAACAAGATGTCCTGAAATGCTACATGAAGTTGGATGAGATGGTTTGGAGGGTAAGAATGGTGAGATGAACTGTTGGAAGGTTGTATGAAGGTTGTGGGAAATGTTGGGATGGTGAAAAACACCCTTAGCCAACCCCAATACTTCAATAAGACCAAATTTGGGTTAAGATAGATGCTCACGGTGACTAAAAAATAGAGATCTAGAACATAGGTTGGCATGCATCAAAAGAAGGTGGAGAAGACCTAAATGGAGTTGGTGAAAGGGTTCATTTCCTACATATCCAACATCCCTACAATAACACATCCACGAGTTTCTCATTTCATTCGCAAATTATTACAAGCCAATGTGGAAACAGTGAGTTGAATTTGGAAAATCTTATCAAGCTAATGCTATGAACTTGATCTATGAAATTAACTACCTTCTAAGATATAACAATCATAAGAAGAAAATTAACAGATGTAAATATTTCCAAGAAATCATAAACAACTATATAAGTAATGCTAAAACTTGATCTATTCAATGAACCTGAAATCACACTCTCATTTTTGGTTGTGATAGTGGGGTCCTTTAATCATGATCCCATGAGGGAGATGAGATAGGAGTCATTGTTACATGCTTTGTGATGGATTTTTCCCTACTGGTCTGTAACAACTAATTTACCTTCTAAGATAAAGAAAACATGAATAACAAACAACTTAATTAATCTTCCAAGGTAACAGAAACATGGATACTTAAGCAATTAATCAACATTCTAGACTAAGGATATATATATATAAGAGAGGAAATTCTGCTCCTAGGGTTAGGCCCTAACCCAAGAGCTTCAACTCTCTGAGTCAAATCAGTGCTAGATCAAACAATAACTTCTCATTTTCATTCAAAAGGTGTCAAATTCATCATCAAAATAACAGTGAAATGTGCTTCAGCTCAATGGCCTCTTGGCTACAATAAAACTTTGAGTCATAATGATTCCCTTAACATGTGTATTTATAAAAAATTGGAGATACCAATAAATCCCAATAAAATAGGTATATTTGAATCCCTAACTCGAGAATAGGTGAATCTAACTCTTGTTTGACTTGTACTAGCTCAGTTTCTAATGAACTTGCCCCGCTTGACTGCCAATGACACCGAGTTGGTGAGATAGAGTGGGGGATATTCGACTGGTTGGAGGATTTAAGGAGGTGGACCATCTCCTAGAATCGGTCTTGCTTTCCTACTTTGAGTTCTTGCCCTCAAATCAACTCAAAATTGCTCCAATTCTTACATATAACACACAATAGACCAGAAGATATAAAAACACACCTTTTACTCTCACATTAAGCATATAATGAAATTTGTAATAAATGTGAGAACAAGATAATTTAATAAGTTGGAGGATAGCATTGTGACCCACATAATATACCTATTGATAAACCTCAACAACTTTCATGAAGGAAATTGGCATTACTGAAGTGGATGTCTTGGAGAAATGATAATCCATGGTTGAACAAACAAATGAAATGTGCAAATCAACAAGTAACTGTTGGAAACAATACTGAGAGGGGGGGTGAATCAGTATTATCAAATCAATATAATTTTTTCATTTCCATATTTAGATTCATATACACTACTTGAGTGAAGGAAAACTGCATGTATACGTAACTGTGTGTAATGCAACAAGTGTATATCCAGTAAACTTATAATTCAGTTAGTTGCTTCTTAGTGAGTGTATCAGATCATTATTAACACTATGGATAGTAAATAGGAGCAGTAAAGTAGAACAAATCATCACACATAAGAAACACACATGAACACCAAGATGTAAGGTGGAAACCCAATGTGGGTGAAAACCACCTGCTGCAATTCGTCTCTATCTTCTTTTAATTAGAAACTTCTTTTTACAAAGATTTTGTATTGGTGCAGTCTTATACCAGTACGCAGGTTACTACCTGCCAGAGGCTACAACCTTATCTCTATCTCCATCTTCTCCTGGAAGGAGCTACAACCCCCTTAGCTCTTGTACTAGCTGAGGTACTAGTACGTAGGTGCTGACCTACAGAAGGCCACAACCATCTCTTTTCTTCCAGGGACCACGTTTCCTAAATTTTCAGACTGGATCCATGAATAACATCAATCAAAACATCAATTATATCTACATCAACCAATCTCCTTTGTACAATCCAATACTGAATCAACCAGTCACTTCTCAAAATGCTATAGCCAGAAAATAGTAATAGTAACTAGACACCAATTCTGAACCCAGAACACTGCAGCAATAAGCAGAAGTAGCTAAAACATATTTCATGAGATGTATGCTAGTTCAATATGTAGAAACTTGCGTACATACGCAGCGGTATTAAGGCCAACCAGCGTATACGTTGTCTTCACTTGTTGAACCCACGTGTATACACACCTCTGATGTGCCGAACCTGCCTACATATCTATAAAAGATAATTTACCCTTTTTACTTAATCAGACATCAGTTATACCCAGTTTATCAGATTTATATATCTAATCATGCGCCAATTATAATAGATCAAAAATCACACAATGATACTACTATTCAAACCTTAATATCTCGACCCATCAATAGAACTTATCCATCTTTTAGTGCTGAGATTCCTCCTTGGTTCAGATCCAGCAATGCACCAGAACCTAATTCTAGATCTTGCTCTTCATAAGATATTCAATACTTGAGTTGATTTCTTTGCCAAATGATCTCCTTCCCCTTTTATAGTCTTAGGCCTTACTCAAACCATGGTCCAAAAACCATTGAGAACTAATACTAGGGAACCAATACCTGGGTTCAACAATTCGAACGCAATACCAAGGTCCAAAACCATAGGTCCAAATATAACGAACTAAATACCATGGAGCAAAAATAAGTTTTCCCATATGTACGTGCTTTTCCTTGCATGAAACTGCATGCATGTGTATACGCGCCTTTTGAGCATAGAGCCTACGTGTATACACGACTTGGTTAGGAGGAACCTACATATATCTCTTTTTCTTTTATTCTGAGAGCCTGAACTGAGATCTTCCATCTGAGTGAGTTTCCATCAAGGACAACACCTATGCCATAGTACCAAACTTGTGTCATAATGCCAATAATCTCCCCCTTTGTACTTGATGGTAACCCTAAGTTACGCAATGTCATTCTCCCCCTTTGTCATCAAGGGAAAAGGGTTATTCTTCCCCTGAGTTCATGCTGAAATCTCTACTCTGCTGTGCTGTCCATGCTCCCCCTGACTATAGGCAAGGTCTGCAAGAAAATGTTCTACAAGAAGAAACATGACTTTATACATAATAAATGACCTTCCTATCTCCAAGGACTCAAACATACATCCATCTCCCAAGTGGGAATATACCAATATTGACTCATCCACCCAACCAAGTGGGGACACACCAAGAATTTACACATGATAAAACAAGAACATTACATCATCCATCCCAGGCATGGTGGGGAAACCAAGATAGGCCGTTACATGACGTTGATAAGGAAAGAAATACATGACATAGAGATGAAATATCTACAACAAGACTATTATAGCTATCAGCAACTATCATTAGCAGCATATGTCAATCATCAATCAGACCAGCAACCATGTTCTCCCTCTGCACCTGTTCCACCTAAAACAAAAACAACGGAAATTGAACTAAGATCTTCTAAGATAATGCCAACAATGCATTATTAGAAGTATATGCTCCCCCTGAACCTGTGCCGGATGGTCTCCATCAGACCCCTATTAGACTCTTTCATCCTAAGTCTGGCCCCACTGCTTTTCTTCAAACCAACATATACATGACTGTACCCATAGAAACCGGCGTATGTACGCACATTTGCCACGTGAAACTCGTGTACAACCATTAATCTCTAAAACAAACAATTTTCAATAGTAAGATGATGCATCAACTAATCCCAGCTTTTGTCTGAGGTATTCAAATGTCTCCCTGGGCAGTGTTTTAGTGAGTATATCAGCAACTTGTTCCTTGGAGGAAACATACTCTAATTTGACCTTTTGTTCAAGCACTTGTTCTCGGAGAAAATGATATTTGATAGGTATGTGCTTGGTCTTTGAATGCATGATTGGATTCTTTGAAATACTGATTGCACTTGTATTATCACAAAAAAAGGAGATAGGTGGAGTACAAGTGATTTGAATGTCTTGCAATGTTTGCATCATCCGAAGGAGTTGTGTGCAGCAAGGTGCAACAGCTACATATTCTGCTTCAACTGTAGATAATGCAATTGAAATTTGTTTCTTGCTGAACCAAGATACTAATCTAGGACCCATGAAAAATGCACCACCACTAGTGCTTTTCTGTCATCCACGCTTCCTGCCTAATCTGCATCTGTATATGCATGAAGTGTGAGATCTGTACCTCTAGGATATTATAAGCCATAGATTTGAGTTCCTTGAAGATACTTGAAAATTCTATTAACTGATTGAAGATGAGTTTCCTTTGGATTTGCCTGAAACCTTCCAACTATTCCCACTGTATGCATAATGTATGGTCGGGTACCTGTTTAATAGAGCAGACTACCAATCATGGATCTATAGGTTGGTTGATGTACTGCTACTGATTCATCATTTGCGCTGAGGTTGCATCCTGTTACCATAGGGGTACATACTGGTTTCGAATCCTCCATCCCATATTTCTTCAAGATCTTCTTGAGATAATTGGTTTGTGATAGAAAAATATCGTCTTTGTTTTGTTGGACTTGTAGACCAAGAAAATATGTGAGCTCACCAAGCAGGGACATTTCAAATTTTTTTTGCATTATCAAGACAAAGTTTTGACTCATGTCTTCTTCATTGCTTCCAAAGATGATATCATCAACATATACAACAAGTATTAGCAAGTTATCATTGTCAATTTTTATATATAGATTGTTGTCTGTTTATCCTTTTGTAAAACCTTGTTGATGGAGGTGCTTATGAAAACGATAATACCAAGCCCTTGGGGCTTTTTTAAGGCCATAGAGAGCCTTTTGGAGTCTACATACAAGTTTTGGATCATTTCCAAGGATAAAACTGTTTGGTTTCTCAATATACACTTCTTCATCTAAGTGTCCATTCAGAAAAGTAGATTTCACATCCATTTGAAATACTTTGAACTTCTGAAAGCTAGAAATATCTAGGAACATTCTTATGGCCTCAAGTCTAGCAACTGGTGCAAAAGCTTCTTCAAAGTCTATACCTTCTTGTTGCGCATACCCTTTACAAACAAGTCTGACCTTGTTTCTAATAACATCTCCATTTTCATTCAGCTTGTTTTTGAATATCCATTTTGTCCCTATGACATTCTTATCATTTGGTCTAGGAACTAACTCCCAAGTGTTATTCTTTTCAATCTGCTTCAGTTCTTCATTTATGGCCTTGACCCAGCATTCATCTTTGCATTCTTCACTTACATTTTGTGGTTCAGTGGAGGAGTGCAATGCTAGGTAGCTTGAAGCTTCTGAAATAGTTCTTCTTGTTTGTACACCTACCTCTTTTTGCCCCAAAATTTGAGTTTCTGGATGATTCTCCTGAACGTACCTGGATGGCATATTTTCTTCTATCCTTATTTGTTCTTCTGGTGTCTCATGAGTTTCTTTTTCATCATAATTCTGATTTGACGTTGAAGAATACCTCATCATCTTCAAAATCTTCGAACTTTAGCTACCTAGGAATGTTTCCTTCTTCATCAACCAGTACATCAATACTTTCAACAAATTTTCCAAGTTTTTTATTATAACACTTATATGCTTTGCTGTGGGTGGAGTAACCAAGGAGAATTCCTTCATCTGCTCTAGGTTCAAATTTTCCAAGATTTTCATCAGTCCTTTTGATGTAGCATTTTCTTCCAAAAATTGAAGTATTTTACTGTGGGAGTTTTACCATACCAAAGTTCATGAGGCGTTTGAGTGTTGTTTACCTGGATGTTTGTCTTGTTTTTTTTTTTTTCTCTACAATAACTAAAGTCTATTAACTGTAATTCAAAATATTTTTACCTGGAGTTGAGTCTACAGGGGTCAGAACCCGAGAGCCGTCAACATTGCAGCAATGCCCCATTACAAAAAGAAACTGGGGAAAACAGTAACAAAGAGCTAACAAATGGACATTAGATCCAGAAATAGGCTGATAGAATGAGAGAGAAACATCGGAAACAGATAAGCAGAGTTTGTGTGCAGACATCTAGTAAGAGGCTAAACACTTCCTCCGAGGGAAGCCGAAACCTGAGACTGATGAAGCCGAGCCGGACCGAGAGTAAAAATCCTGGAGGTAGCCATCTGAGAAAAAGACCATGGACCAAAAGGAGGAATGCAGTCACAAATGTCAATCAGCTTCCGCATCCTCCCCATGAGTCTTCTCAAAATCCCAACACACACTGCCAATTCTGAGATTTGCTTTGCCATCCGTCACCTGGGTCATCCATAGGAGGGATACTTAAAGGCTGAATATTCTTCTAACCAGGCTCTCCCACCTGCTTAATTTCCTGTTGTCCCTCATCCATGGAGTGCTCACTACTGTGAGAAGGGTTGGGCGCAATGCAAGACAGAGGGGAGATTTGGTTTTCTTCCTCGGACGTTTGTCTTGTTGAGAATAGTAACTACAACAAATGCAGCTTCACCCCAGAAGGTTGCGGGAGTTCCAGACTCATCAAGCATAGCACGAGCCATTTGTTGAACCATTCTGTTCATCCTTTCCACTACTCCATTTTGCTAAGGAGTCCTTGCAGTAGAGAATTCCCTTCTTATTTCGTGTTCTTCACAAAAATGGAAAAATTCATTTGAGGTAAATTCCCCTCCTCGATCAGACCTGAGGCATTTGATTCTGTGATCTGATTCGTTTTCAGCCAAGGCTTTAAATGCTTTGAACTTTTTGAAAGCTTCGTCTTTATGCTTCATAAGTCCTATCCAAAACATCATGGAAAAGTCGTCAATGAACAATATAAAATATTCTTCTCCTTGAGGTGACCTTTTTCTAGATGGACCACATACATCAATATGGACAAGTTCAAGTGGCATGCTAGTTGATCCTTCCTTCTTAGGGAAATTAGTTCTAGTTTGCTTACCAAACTGATATGATCGACATATTGTATTGTCTAGAATTCTGATGTCAGGGAGATCATGAACCACTTGATATTTGCATGCTTTCCTTATTTGAGAGAAGATTAGATGCCCCAATCTTTTGTGCCATAGCCAATGTTCATCATTCTTGCTTAGATAGCATTGTTGTTGTCCTCCCTTGAGTATGTATAAATTATTGGGAGTTCTTATGCCTTTAATCACTGTTTCTCCTGTATCAAGCTCACGAAAAATAAATCCATTTGATCGAAATATTACCTCATTTCCTTGATCACACATTTGACTGACACTCAATAGATTATTCTTTAGGGCATCAACATACATAACATTTCCAGCTTTGACCTTTTCTTTTAAAAGAACATAACCTTTACCTTTTATGAGTGCAGCGGTGTCATTTCCAAATGAGACCTTCCTTCCTTTTCTAAGGCACTATATGACTGAAGTTTTTCTTTATCACATGTCATATGTTTTGAGCATCCACTATTGATGTACCATTGATTTTCTTGTCCTTCAGCATATAAGGTTATCCCACATCTTTCTGGTTGCGATTCTTTCTTTCTCCATGTTTTGGGACTCAAAGAAGCTGGCTCCTTCTGAGTTGTTTGCCGAAACCTACTCCTGCATTTAGAATCTTCATGACTGAAGTTGTTGCAAATAGAACATTCTATTTCATTCTCAAGAGCAGAAAAGTTATTATAGGTCCTTTTCATGATCCCACTCACACTCCTTTGTTTTTGAGCTTCTCTAGTCATGACGGTCTTGTAGGAAACACATTGAGCCACTTTGTGACCAAATTTATGACAAGAGAAACATTGGCCATTGAAGAAATTCCTACGATTATCAAACCTACCAACCAAATTATTGTAGTTTCCATTGACATCCATTCTTGAGGAAAATTGAGAATGATGTACCTGTGGTTGGTTGTAGCTTTGGTTCATCCTTGAAGTAGATTGCCCCCGATTTACTTGATAATCTTTGTTGATTCTTGAAGTAAATGTTGGAAATACTAAGAGGGGGGGGTGAATTAGTATTTCTTTTTCCCACTATTGTTTTACTAGTTAAAACATAAATATTCAGAACACAAGATGAACAACAAGAATAAATGCTTTTTTTAATATAAATTGTGCAGTAAAATAGATACAATATATAGATGGTTACAATCAAATACCAAGCTCCAACTTGGACTTTGCTGAGGCTCCAACCTCCAGAGTGACAAATCTATTTCACCAAGATACTAATCTTGGACTTAGGAGAACAAACTCCCAAGGACTTCAACCCTTCCTATTTCTAAGGCATCAACCCCAAGGAATCCAATCCTACTTACTTCGGAGGCACCAGCCCAAGAACTCCAATCCTTCTCACTTCTGAGGAACCAGCCCCAAGGACTCCAATCCAATCTTGTCAAGACACTTTTAGTAATAATATTTTGCTCTCAAAACTCTTCTCTTCTAAGTTCTATCTGTTTACAGCTTCACTGTAGTCTCCATTCTACAGCATCAATGACAACCAATCTTCTTATGGAGACTTTACAACTCTCCATACTGTCCACACAGAGTCTCCAATAGTATTTGTGCTCTCTGATAATGTCTTTACATAGCTTTATTCAGTCTACTGTTAGCTACACTAAACTCTGTATAAAGAACAACTTTCTGTTCAAGCTTATGTTCTCATTGTCACAGTGAATGCTTCAGCATGGCTGTTTCTCCCCTTCAACTGCCTACTGTCCTGTTGGTCCTTCATCCCTCTTTCTGTTCTGCTGCACCCTCTTTCTATTCTATTGCACCCTCACGCGGCCTCTATTTCCTCCAACGTATTTCAACAACATTCAACAACTGTAGCAACCTTCACCAACATTCACCAGCAACTTCATACAACACTTAACCACCTCTGCTGCATATGCTACCTTACATTCTGGTTCTTCACAACACCAACTGCAATAACAATGCTCTCTTTTTGCTGTTTTATACATTCTCATGCCTTTGTCCATTCGTTTCCACTTACTCAATGGCTCTTTGGATTCCTCCTCGCTCGCTTGAGCTTCGGCTTCCTCAACACTTGCTCGACCTTCTAGCTTCCGTCCTCCATTTGCTTTAGCTTCCTCATGTTTATGATGTGCTGAAAATATAATGTCGTCACGGAAAAGTTTGGTGTCTCAGCAACGCCAAAATTGGTGTTTCAGCAATGCCAAAATTGGTGTATCGGCAACTTTTTCACAAGTATCGGTGTTTCAGCAATGGAGAAATTGGTGTTTCAGCAACTTTTCTCCAAGTGTTTGTAATATGTGCCTGCCGATACTATTAAAGCATATGTATATGGGTTTTATCCTTCGATAATGTATTCTGCTCATACAATATAAACTCTGCCTTTTTCACTCCATCATTGTATTTGCATATGACTCTAAGTCTTCCACCTCCGATAGCTCTGTTTGCTCCTGTTTGCTCCGTTAAATTCATATACAGGTCTTTGCCGCCATATGCATGTTTATGCCGTGGATAGTATTACAGCGCTTTGTGTGCTCCACTTGGCTCCTCTTGGCTCCTCTTATGTGCTCCTCTTTGTTGGCATTATGGTTCTGGTATGATTATATGTTTCAGAGGTTGTATTTGATGGCAACACCCATGGCATGGCTCTCATGTTGATGAAAAATAAAGAAGTACGCAGGAGAACAGTTCAGGAGGTGCGTACCCGTAGTTATACCGTGCAGGGACCGCGTCCAAATACGCGGGTCACCCATTCATGGGGTGCGTACCCCAGTGCACACATTCCAAGGAAGTTAAGCGCCCACCCGTGGGGTTTCTCATGGTATTTAGCCAACAGTATTGGGTTATCATGGTTTTTGGTCCGTGGTATTGATTATTTTATTATTATTATTGAGCCCCATGATCCTTGATTTGAGGAAGAGCCTGCCTATATAAAGCAAAGGAGATCATTTGGCCTGAGCATCTTTGTGTAATTGAATATCTTAAGATCTTATTTATTTGGGTTCTTGGTCTTAAAAGATTGATCTATAAAGGAGAAAGTTAGAAGCGAATCTGCGAAGGGTGATCTCTTGAGCGCGAGTTCAGATCTGAGCATCTGATTTTATTTCAGCCCTTGGTCGAGGTACGCAGAGGCGCTAAAGGCTCAGTGCGTGGGTACGCAGAGGCGCCGAAGGTTTACTGCGTGGGTACGCAGGAGCGCCGAAGGTTCAGTGCGTGGGTGCGCAGGGGCGGCAAAGGTTCAGTGCGTGGGTACGCAGGGCGACTGTGGTTCAGGTGTGTGCTTTCTGCAGCAGCACGTGGCACGCTTATTCTCTTGGGTGCGTACCTTCTGTGAAAGTACGCGGCGCGATAGTGCAATTGGGTGCATACTGTACACAGATCAGTGAAAGGAGAAGTGCGTGGGCACGCGGTTCAGCAGAAGAGGCTCTGCGGGTATACGCAGTGAGACAGAGGGTAAAGTGCGTAGCAACACAGGCCAGTAAAAGGAAAGTTGCGTATCTGATTTAAGGTCTTCTGTTGGTTGAATTTTTCTGTTGATAAGATGTTCTGGTTTCTGTTCTGTTATTGTTGATCTGGTTACTACAGCT
>APFE030118444.1:143760-160902 GCA_000404065.3 Pinus taeda
TTGCAGCAGGTGGTGTTCACCCACATTGGGTTTCCACCTTATATCTGGTGTTCTTTGATGTGACTGTCTGCTTTTCTTGTTCATGCTCATTATTGATGGTATTGATATGCAAAAATAATTCAAAGTATAAATAAGGAAGAATTGTTAAAAGATCTAGATAATACTGATTCACCCCCCCCTCTCAGTATTATTTCCAACACTCTTGGCTCCTCTAGCTCTGTCTGCTTCCTCTATGGCTCTGATGGTGGTGCTTCATGCTCTATTAGCTCCTCTCGTCTCCATCTGTTCCTCTGGTGGCTTTGTCTGCTCCTGTTTGCTCTGATGGCTCTCTGTGTCATCTGTTTGCTATTAAACACATCCATTTCTCCTCCGATGGCTCTTGATGACTCTGATATGCCTTCTTGCCATATGGTTCCTCCTGTAGCTCCTCTTAGTCCAGTGTGGCTCCTCTGGCTTGGCAGTGTCTTTAAAAGACCTCCTTGCATATATGAATGCGTCTCTTGGTCTAATATCCTATAATATGCTTTGATATGCCTCGTTAGGTAACTCCTCTTTGCTTATGGCTTGGCTATCCTGATGGCCTTGCTCTTATCTCTTCATGAATCTGCTCTGCTTCCCCTTTCTTCATGTCATCCTTCAGTATCCAGAATATTGCCATATTTACATCAATGACAACCTAGGTGAACAATCTACCCCTTTGTTATTGATGGCAATATTCTTCTTCTCTCCCCCTTTGACATCAATGGAAAAGGAGTGCTCTGGGACTTCCCTTATCAAACTGCTTCTGTTCTTCATGAATGGTAGATCTTCACGGGTCTGTGACTCCCCCCATCATAGTGCTCTTCTTCTTATTACGCAAGATAGAAGGATTGATGCTTTATCATTAGTTAGCACATTATTCCCTCTTCATGTTTCAGAATTGCTTTCATTTAGATTGCAAATCGCCATACATCAAGTGTCCAAGTACAGTCTTTCATGCTTCAATCCATATTGTTGTCACCACAAGTAACATTGAGAGGCCTTCATAGTTCGAATCAAGAGAAAATGCCCCTGAGATTTTTTTTCTTACTATCTTTCTTCAGATCTAAGTTCCTTTGTGTATCTGTGCTTCTTCTTAAGTCACTGCCATCTAGTATTCAATTATCATTGCATTTGGACAAAAATGTGAGGGTTTGTGCCTTACTATTGCTATATTTCTTAAGTGATCTGTATCAACTTAAGTTATTCTTGATTGCACAACATTCTCCTTCCTATGAGCCATCTTTTCCTTCCTAGGGGAGAAACAACTAGTAGAGGAACAATCATGCTGAAGCATTCATTGTGACAATGAGAACATAAGCTCGAACAAAAATTTGTTCTTTATACAGAGTTTAGTATAGCTAACAGTAGATGTTGACAGTTGTTTAGTCATAGTTAACTAGCCCAAAAGTTGTCCTAAATATTCGATGAGAACTTGCAAGGAAGCAGGATCACATGAAGCAAAGTAATTAGGTGTAGTAGGATAAAGATTAAACCTAGTTCCAAAGTGAAATGGGGTTCCAGGTGTAGAATCCTCTACTATCTCTTCTATTGCAATCAAATCTGGTGGAAGAGGTTGATCGTTAGGTCTGTAAAAGATTTCTTGTGTTGATGAAAGTGTAGTTTCAATAGTGACTGGTGTTGGAGGGGTCAAAACTTATGAATGTTGAAATTCAAAATCCAGATGTTCAGGTAAATGAACAAAAATTTCAAAAGGAGATTCTTGAAAAACTTCTAGTTCAGATGTAACTCCTATTGGAACTGGGATAGATTTTGGACCAACTCTTAATGGAGTTGTTTTAGGTTCAGAAGTACTTTCTGGTCGAATAATTTCAAATTGAGTATCAACTTGTTGTTGGACAACCTCAATTACTGTTACACTAGGATGAGTGCTAACATCCTCAGGTAATTGTGAAACTTCCTCTTTAGGAACGGATGTACCAGAAATAATTGGAGTAACTGGAGTCTATGTAGCTGTTGAAACAAATGTTTCAAACAACCTAGATGAAGAACTAGTAGTTCTTGATGTACTAGACTCAGTTAAATGAGTCTGCTTTATCTGAATTGGTGTCACTTTAGGAGGCAAAGGCAGTTGACTCGTTGTTCTCCACGAACGACAGGGTTTCGGTTGACTTTCTTCCACAATTGCAGATTACTTTATCGACTTAAACTCAATGAAGGAATAAGGACGTTATTCATGGTCAATTAATTTTAATGACACTGGGAGAGAACTTCACTTTTTTAGTTTTAAAGAGTCGAGAAAAATAAAAAGATGACTCTAGTTGTCTTCAATTTTTAATGATCCTGAAAGGACAAGTGGTTAGATGATCCTTTTACTTTTAAAGAGGAAAAAAGGAATGAAAGTGATTATCATAAAACTGCAATATAAACCTTGGTGATAAATGAAAGAGAAATTACCAAGGACTTTACGTACAATAGTCAATCTTCCCGAATGCTCTGTTTAGTGCATTGTGATTGGTAAAGTGGCAGACTTGGCTTCCTAGGGATAAAATATTTCAACCTATTAGGGTCTCCCACTATATATGTGATAGTACAGGGAGCATAAGTCCGTACTAGCACTTATCGAATCAAAGACGAGGAATCACCCAACCTTCAGTAAAAATGACAGCCACTAGGTTTAAAGATGCCAGAACACGTCTCTAGCCTAGACCTCTAGATGTTTTTTGTTAAGTTCCAAAGCGTCGTTAGATTAATTGATGTTTATTTTAAGTTTATCTTGCTTAGAAATTTGCCTTTGAAGGTTCACCACAAAATGTGTTATGAAATTCCTAATAATACAACTAGAATTATAAGCACTCTTTTCATTTAATTTCAACAATGAAAATCTAAACTATGAGGGATAGAGCATAGAAGTACTTTTGATGAAACAACAAAGAGAACAAACTAATGAAATTCCCTAAACCATTCCTCTTAGCACACAAACTGATCATCTAAAATGCAAATGCATGTATTTCTTTTCACTTTTCGTTAATGTGAATGATGCAATAATAAAATCTAATGCACAAACGATTGGGGACATTTTTATAGAAAAATGATGATTGTGACAATTTCTTTCAAAGGGAAAGGAAGACTTGTACAACACTTTCAATTTTGAAGAAATTAAGCTTGTCGATACTTTGAATGAAAATCAAATCAAATGCACAAAATAGATCAATCGATTAGCTATGATGGAGGACTTTTCGACACTTCTCTTTTCAATGAAAATTATGACTTTACAACACTTTTCTATCGAAATGACAATTGACCAAAACTACTTTTTGACAATGGATTGCAAATGACAAAACAAATACATAAAAAACATTCACCAATCCTAGTCTAAATAGGGCTAAAATAAAAAGATGAAGGTTGGTTTCAGAGATGAGGCATCATTCATATTCAAGAAGGAACTCAATCAAAGATGAAAATTTACAAAAAATTCAACTCCTAGATGGGAAACTTGATCCTAAAAAAATCGGCGCAAGCAGTCGTGATAGACAGTGCATTGAATTGCTTTATTCCAATGCAGAATGTAATGCATCGCTGGTCTCAGTTAAGGACAGTGTGATGATTACAGTGAGCAATTTTGAAGGTGTTTTTGGCTCATGTTTGATTCAATTGTCAGTGGATTAGAGTCGAATTCAATGAACGACAAAAAGTACAATATATTGGAATCCTCTAAGAGGCTACTTAGCTACTAAAAAGCGAAAATGTTCTTCTCCAGTGGGGTCGCCAATTTGTTTCAGGAATATTTAGTGTTTCTACAAATGCCTAACCATGTAGATCTAATAGCTGATCTAGAAACAACAGTCAAAGAAATCTTAATTTTTCCCATAAACAACAGATAAAATAAGGGACAAAGAAACTACTTGTAACTTCCACTTGTTCCTTATCTCCCTTGACCGATTCCACTACTCCTTCCCGTACTTAAATCACTTGAGAAGTACCTACACAGCTTACAGAAACAAAACCTGTCAAAGCATAATGATCTATTGCTCATAAATAGCACAAAATCGGAAGTATGATATACAAATGAATGCATTTAACATAAACACAAACATAAGGGAAAAATATCAAAACCTTTATTAATAAAAGGAAATATTACAACCAATGTGAGTTCTATCTAGTGTCATCCTTCCAATTCAATATTTCTTCACCTCATGAAAAGCAAGACATTCCAACAATATCACAATACTTGCACTCAATTCTAATCTCATATCACCAGCATCTCCTTGCAACTTAATATTTTCCAGCATAGATCTCTTAGATGAGTGATCTATTTATAGATGAGTGAAGGAGGTTGTGTCATCAATGATGATGATGAATGCCTTTATATTTTTATAATTTAGTTCCATGAAAGAGGGGATAGGAGTTTGATGTTTCCTAATTCCTTTTGTCATCCAAAGGTGAACTCAGAGGGGTAGGTGGCACTTGAGAAACTTCTAGATGCTTCCAATGGATAAGGAATTTTTAAACCCTCACGGAAATTTGCCGAAGTTTGCTCATCGCAGGCTAAAGAGGGACTAACTATGGTGCATAACACTCAGTCAATGTAGCTGCTGCAATGCATTGAAGACTGATATAAGGTTTCCTACGCTAATCTCTTTAGGGGTACTTTTTGGATGTTTTCTATGATGGAACTTCTTTGGGAATAAGGCATTCTGATGACTAACTTCTTTAGGGCATGTAACAACTGTATTAGAGGTTGATGAACTCTAATAACATTGAACTGTAAGTTAGGTTTGATATGCTCAAATGGATCTGTAACAGTTGCCCCCTAAAGCATGAGGTCATAAATATCTATGTTGGGTGAAATGCTTTATCATGAGGATAGGAAGTTTCGAAACAGAAGGCGACCTGCATCAATTACAATACAACACATCATGATAATCTAATTTTTTCTCAGGAACTAGCTGAGGGAGGCATTCCCATGCTCAACTTATAAACTTTCATTACATGTACATAAATTGTATAGTTGTCTATAGATATAGATTTGTGATGCATGATTAGGATGACCATTTGTGTAAAGCCTTTGTACATTTGATTTGGTACTCCTCAACATACCGCAACCCGGATGGATGAAACTAGATCTGGGGTCTTCAATATCATTCAATCTTTACTCAATGTACATGTCTAACCATGTGAATAGATGTTATGAGGTCGAACATGGAGAGACGTCATTTGATAACCAGCCGATGATGTAAGTTGTTAACAGACGCGAGAGGGATCATTGATAATAAGGATGACCCTCAAGGTACTACAGTACAGTTCACATTGTGTGAATAAATGATTTGATGTCGAACAGCATGAAAAATATTTCGGTTGAAGGTCATTGATGTCAACCTTTCGCCAGAAGAGACAAACCCATCATTGATATATGCAAGCTTCAAAGCACTGAGAGGATGTTTCTAAGTCAACTTCTTGGATGATGAGATGATGTCGACAAGAAGCGACTCATCGTAGGAGGGCTTTGATGTATCCCACATCTACGACATGAAATGAGGTAAATGATTTTTGGAAATGAGAATCGACTGATGACATAATGTTTAGGAATGGCAGTCATGAAAATGAAGGTTTACAGTATTGCAACAGATGAAGTTTTAACTGGATGACTTCTCTTGAACATATTGGCGACACTAAGATGAATTGGTAGTCTCGACCCAAATTAAAAGTCATGGATGGTTGATCTGAATTAGATCCATGAAGAATAGTCAAAGTACCATGACTGTATCAGATCAGGAGAAACCTCGAATTCCAGAGCACAGAGTGATCAGAAAAACCTCAAAACAGTGGTAGTTGGTAGCCAGTGTGGAACAACGAGGACCTCAGTCAAAGCGCACTGACTGAGGCCCATGGAGACTACGCAAGAGACGAAACTGGCACCTTGGAAGCCCGAATCAGGAAAAGGAGGCAGTTTCTGATGCATGATTATCGCACATCCCTGGGCAAAACCCCTCGAGATGGAAGGGCCCCAAAGTGCTCGGTCACATGGAAGCCAGGGAAACCGTGGGAAAAAGTGCAAAAGGCTAAAGGTGGGACCCTCGCTCTAGAAACTGGTGGTATATATCGAGGGCACCCTTGGGCGGTAAGCGGATTTGGCTAAAACCTAGAGATTCCATTCAGTTCCTGATGCGTGGCAGGCGGAGAAGAGAGAAAACCACCGCTCATCACACACTAATGGTCGAGTAAGTCAATTGCGCGAAATGTATGAATGACGTTGGATCTGGGGGCTTTAGATATAACAACTGAAAATGCGCCTAATGAAATAACCGGATTTGACAGGGCTGTTATGCTCCTATACCAATAGGTGTCATATTTCATGATTGACATGATGAGCTCTATAATATGTTCATACCTTTCTTGTTACAAAGGTTTTCCACATTTTCAAAAGAATAAAAAAATTTAAAAAATGTAAAGAGGATATACCCTAAAATAAAAATCAAAGGGTAAAAAGAATAAAATGGTCAAAAAAGTGAAAGAAATGAACCCCAAACAAAAAGACCAGGAAAGTGTGCAAGCCTAAAATGCCACTACTATTTCATTTTCTGCAATAAGCAATTGTGTGCAACTTGTTAGACTTATGCCACAATTGATGAAGTGTCAAACAGCTTAAACTTGGCTCATTCATTTTTCAATTTCATGTTTTAGAGATAGTGAGTAAAAATTTGACCAAACAGTATAAACTTGGCAGACAAGTAGAAAGGTAGAGTAAATAAAAAGGAGCTCAACGATTTAATCTCAGCCTTGGATGTAATAAGTGAAGACATAGGTAGGCTTGCTATGTAAAGAAAAAGAATATTGATAAGGGTTTGCCAGTCTAAGTGCACCCAAATAAAGAAATGAAAATGCTAAGTTAAAGTAGTTAGGGTAGGTAGATGATGTTGCAAAATCATATGTGATGGATAATGTCTCTAAATGTGTTAGTCTTTCACCTTCATCACAAGGCTAAGGCATATAGTACACTGAAAGCATTTCAAGCAAAGTAAAGTCAGAATAATTAACTCCCCTCCTCATTTTCCCTAATTATTCACTAATTTCCCCTAAGTACTAAGGTATTTGCTAAATTGGAGGGGCTCAAAGCATCTCTCTGACTTCTGGAGGGACCGGACCCTCCGCCCAATAATTTGAAGGCCTAAGTACTTAAAACCATCATTCATTCATTTTCACAAGTTTTTTGCTAAAGTAAAATCCTATTTTACTTAGGAAAAATACACAATATTACAAAAAAACCCCTTTTCCACTTTAAGCCTAAGTTTAAATATATACCCCAATGTTTTTACTTAGCACTTTTTATCACATTGTTTCATATTAATTTCTAACTTATATTATATAAATCCTTTGGAAAAATTCACCCTTTCCCGTATTATTTAAAAACTATTAAAAATCCCAAAAATTACATATCCTACCCCGATGGTTAAATATAACCGTAAATCAAACAATAAAATGGGATTAGTTAACTAATCCATAGTTAATTAAGAACCCGACCTTGCCACCATTTAATGAGGATTAATTATGTCATTTGGACTAATTAATAACTCTACAACCAATCGCATCACCCCCGATATGATTAATTCCTTTAAATTATATCAGGCTTGCCCTCCTTTAACCTTCTACCACTTCACCTCCCCGACAACCATCCGATCGGCTCCCGCAGATCCAACGGTCATCACACATATTGCACGATCCTTTTGGTGGACATTTAGAGTGCGATGGAGAGCGGTTTTGTGAATAGTACCTGTGCTACGTGTCACACAGTGTATGGAATCGCACGACCCTCTCTCAATACCAATTGCCTTCCATAAGCGGTGTGATAAAAACCACTTACCGCCTTCTACTAAACGACAAAATGTCTCATCATTCATCCTTTCACCTGGCAATACCAACCATTTACCCGTAACACAAAAACCCCAGTGTTGCTCATTTTCACCTCATTGTGCAGTAAAACCCTTTGTAACCCAGTTGCGCCACCTAAAGCCTCTGTTAACCAATTCGAACATGGTTTACCTCCCAAAAATAATTCTGGACTCACTCCATAGACCTCTCAAGCTCAAATGAAAACTTTTCAACCTCCCCTGCAAACCAATGCTTTCTTAACAATTTGTTTTGTTTTACAGGTAATCAGAAGACCACATCCTTGGATAAACAGTCTTAATACTAGTCATAAGACTTGTTTACTCTAAGTGTGTTATCACATCTATTCAAACAGAGATGGAAAATAAAACATACAGTTCAAAGACAAGCAAAGGAAACATGGAATTAAAAGGATTTACTGTTGAAACAGACAGTAAAAACCTAAACTACACAACGAAGGTAAAAGGACACAGTAAAAAATAGTCAAAGTGTATCAGGATTAAATAGTATCATATTGAAGACCAAGTCAAGTAAATCAGCTATCATGAAGATAAACAGTAGGGAAGACAACTACAAAACCGAACATACAAGTTCATGACAAAGTGAAGACATATAAAATATAGAGCGGTAAAAAGTAAAAAGTAAACAATAAACAGCGAAAGTAAACATGAAGACATTAAGGGTTAAATAAAGCTGAAAAAACTTTCACCAGCTACAATGAAGTTTATCCAAAGTAAAAATGAAAAACAGTTGAAATAAATTTAAGGTTAAAAGATGAAATTAGAGCAAAAATGGTACATTCTTTAGAAATTTCCTGTTTAAGTCATAGTTTTGCAGAAACTATTGTGGCTAATCCAAGAACTATTTCAAGAAACTGGAGGAGGTTTTTGTTTTTAACAATCCAAGCTACAAAAACCCCTCTCACATTTTACATAGGTATTACCAAGTTGGAGATAAGTGCATGTATTCACGGCCTATTTTTTAGTTTGTGAAAAGTCCTATTTTTGACATCTGTTTGCAGAGAATATTGTGAATAGCTGGAGATGATCTTTTGGAAACTGTGAGCGGTTTATCTCAAAAATAGCCTTATCTACAAAAACCGCTTTCAAGTTTTACATATCTATCTTGGATTGAGATATACAAATCTATCATTGGACCCTAAGTTTGCAGAATTTCTAGGACAAAATGCACCAAGGAAGGATGTAGTTAGTGACTGGGATGCCTCATCATCAACTAAGAGTTGCTATCAAATTCCACTTTCTCTTGTTTGTCACCATAAATCCATAGAAATAGTACCAAATAGATTCATTAGTTTTGAATGTCCTTTATTTGAGTTCTATTAATGTAAACAGTTGGAGATATTTGTGAAACTAATCTTGATATTTTTTCAAGATATTTCAGTTTACAATTGGTATAAATACTTCTTCATTTGAAGTATTTTGAGTGGATTCATATACATTGCTTTAATACTGGTTTTTTGGAATAAAATGTTGATTGGATCGAATTTTTGTATGGCTTGCTGGATAAATAATTGAGACAAAGGACTTTCCATAGATTTCTTGAATCAAACATCGAATCAGTAAGTCCTCTATACATTATGTTTTAAAGTTTTCCTTGTTTATTATATCATCTTTTGTTCACATCTAAATGATAAACAAAAAGAGTAATTTAGAATATGCTTGATTTGCACTCTATCTTCAAAAGTTATTATTCTCTATCTTTTCCTCTGAATTAGAATAAATAGTGAAATCTTAATTGCTCTTGTTTTCTAATTCTGCCACTTTTATAATTTATTACAGAATACTTAACTACTTTTATTAGTAATCATTCACATTCCATCTTCAAATAGATTGAAGAATTCTTAATTGCCCTTCACCTATTTTGAAAACATTTCATTTATTCCAAGACTTTGTTTGTTCCCTGTTTGACCATCTTGCCCTGTGAAACCATCCTTTGTTAAGAAACCTAGTCTAGTAAAGCCATCTTACTTGAATCCATTAGCCCAATGGCCTAAACTACTCAGTCTTACCCCTCTGCTATTGAGTCTCACCACCCAAAATCAAACAAACTCTTAAACTTCACAACTAGCCCAATATTTTTTAAAAACAAAGCTAAAACTTAAAGAGAGAGCCCTCTCTGGATGCATATTGGCTAGAATCTATATCTAAAAGATTGGTTTGTGGTTACCTCAGACTCCTTTCCCCTTCTTACAACTTCTGGGAAAACCTGAGTGATAACAAGGGGATTAAGCTGAGATTTACGAGGATTTGAGATTCGATTTGATTGCTGAGGTGGTGGATAATTCATTCCACGATGTAACCAAAGAATTGAGCAACGAGGAAAAAGCTGGCATAGTTTGTAGGAGGAAAAGTGGCCACTCCTTGTGAGCCTGATGATGATGCTGAGACAGGGACCTTTAGGCGATCCGATGGAGGTGGAAGGGGAATCGAATGGCCATGAGATCAAATGGCTTTAAAGCCATGAACAGACAAAGCAAAAGACACCGAAGATGGACAAGGGAAGAAAAGGAAGAAGACTAAGAAAACAAAGAAGAGACAATGAAGTAAAAAGTAGAAGGATAGAGGGCTGAGCTGACCACAGGCAGTGTCGAGCACTAGAGAGCTTAAGAGGTTCAAGCCATCCCTGAGAGGAAAATGTCAGGACTGAGTATGACATTGGGCTCCTTCCATTCAAGACCAAAAAGGTCAAGAGCTGGTAAGGAAGAGAGTTTGTGCACTCTAGTGGCTTGGGGAATCCAGGAGCCACCCTGGCAAGAAATTCTGTTTCAGGAGACTCATATTGAGGTCCTTCATTGTAATTCTTTGCTTAAGACACAATAAAAGAATGGCACCATTGAAAGATGGACCGGAGAGGTAGCCCTAGGGGATAGGGTGAACTCCTTATTAACTTGTTGTGTTCTTGTATTTTCTTACTATGTTCTCTGTTGTTTTCCATTTTCCCAGTGTCTATGTATTTTGCAATCTGATCAATTCGTTGCCTAAAATAATGTGGACACACACCAGCACATGAGTCTGTAATACCTTCATTCAATAAATATTTAACTGAGATCACTCAAAGGGATATTTTTAGATGAATTGGTATCAGAGCTTTAGGCTATAAGGTTAGACAAGCTTGTGTTGGTTTAGCTGTGAATGCTTACTAGACCAAAGCTCACATTAGGAGAAGGAGTGTTTGTCAAAACTAATCCTGAAATTAGGAGATTCTATTCTCAGAATACAATGTCAAAGGAAGGTCCTATGGGTCTAGACTCTCAAATCTAGAAATTTTCCTAGCCATAAATTC
This sequence comes from Pinus taeda, assembly GCA_000404065.3. NCBI lineage: Eukaryota > Viridiplantae > Streptophyta > Pinopsida > Pinales > Pinaceae > Pinus > Pinus taeda. The sequence goes on from APFE030118444.1 coordinate 154,930, forward strand.
CATGGTAGAAGAAATGTATAAAGACTTTAGAAAATGAAAGGATTAAGATTCATCAGGCTCTAAACAAGACAAAGAAAAAGATGAATCACATTTCCATGACCACTCAAAAGGAAAAGGGAAAGAGGAAAGCTTTCTCACACCTCCTAATAGCCCTGTAGATAACAAGAAAGCATATTTGATCAAGCTAGATGTTAAATTTGATTTGCCTATATATGATGGAGAGTTAAATGCAAAAAAGTTGGACAATTGGATTAGACAAATTGATGTGTATTGCAGAGTGTAGAACATCGACTCAGACAAGAGCAAGATTCAGCTAGCAGGCCTACGCCTTGGAGGCACTGCCTTGGTTTGGTGGGAAGGTAGAACCCAAGCTGACATGAAGAGACATGGTAAGACTATCTCTGTCTGGAGAAAATTTGTTTGTGCAATCAAAAAGCAGTTCTATCTATTGGCCTACATGCAACAAGCCATGATGAGTTAGAAAACTCTTCGATAGTTGAAAGGGAAAAGTGTGCAAGGGTACACTCAATAATTTAGAAAGAGAGCATTGATTCTAGGAATCTCATTAGACTCACTAGAGACTTTATTGAAGTACATTGGTGGTCTACACAGCTACATCAGGCATACCATCCTCATGTTCAATCCCACTAGTATAGATGAGGGATCTATACAAGCTACTCATCTAGAAGCTAGAGGAAAGAATGGAAATCCAGAAGTTGGGGAACCATCCCAACCCACTGCAAGCAAGAGCGAGGAGAAAAGAAAGCAGAAGTGGAAGGCAAGGAAGGTTAACACTGCACAGAAAAGCAAGGCTTCATGCACTCACTGTAAAAGGATGGGCATGATGATGAGGATTGTTGGATTCTGCATTGAGAGCTAAGACTTAAGAAATTCGAGGGCAAGAAGAAGAAGACTGTTGCAGCTCTTCAAAAAGATTTGGGGTTAGACTCGAGAGATGAAACAACTATTTTAGCCATAGGTATAAAAGATAAGAATTCTGAATCATCTACTAGTAATTCTACACAATCTATTACTGATGAAGAAAATGAGAGAAAAATACATGAGCTTTTCCATATTCGAGTTATTTCCAAACATCAAAATATTGATACTTTGTTTGATAGTGGCTCACAAGTAAATTTAATTTCTGAAGAAATTGTAAAGAAATTGGGATTATCAACTACACCTCACAAGAAACCATACCCATTAGGATGGTTGAATGATAAAGCACAACTACAAGTGACTAGACAGTGCAAACTCAAGTTTTCTTTTGGTTGAGCATTTGTAGATGAGGTTGAGTTAGACATAATTCCTTTGGATATATGTGGAATTGTTTTAGGAAGTCCTTACTTGTATTATAGAAAAGCTATTTTCTATAGAGTTGAGAACAAGTATCTACTTGTCAAAGATGGAATCGAATACTTTGTAAGAGCTCATAAGCTCAAGAATAATTATACTCTCATAAACTCAGGGAAGATGAAAAGAATGATAAATTCATGCAACCAATTCTTATTGATGGTTGTAAAGGAAAAGAAACCCGATAAAACCAATGTATTTGAGGGCTATAATTCTAAACAGAAAGCTAATTTAGAAAAGGTTGTTTCAGAGTATGATATCTTGGTTCAAGAACCTAAAGGTCCGCCACCCAAAAAGGAAATAGTACATGATATTATTTTACAGCAAGATGCTCCATTGCCTAACATTGGAATGTACAGGTTGTCTGCTTTAGAGAATGCTGAAATAAAGAAGCATGTTTAGGAGTTGCTTGAGAAGGGTTTCATCAGGCTTAGCACATCACCATGTGGGTCACCAATCATTTTGGTGAGAAAGAAAGATGGCTCTTGGAGAATGTGCATTGACTACCAAGCACTGAATTAGACAATAATAAAAAATTGTTATCCCCTTACTCGCATAGATGATATTTTAGATCAATTTGAAGAAATTGTTTATTTCACCAAGCTAAACTCACACAGTGGATACCATCAAGTCAGATTTGCAGAACAAGATGCATGGAACACTGCTTTCAAAACAAAGCAGGGATTGTATGAGTGGCTAGTTATGGCTTTTGGCTTAACTAATGCTCCTGCTACTTTCATGAGATTAATGAATGATGTACTCAAACCTTTTCTTCATGATTTTGTTATTGTGTATTTGGATGACATTCTGATTTTTAGTAAAATGTGGGAAGAACAATTAAAGCATGTTAAGCAGACACTAGATGTTTTGAAAAGAGAAAAACTTCATGTTAAACTCTTAAAATGTGATTTTGGCAAAACATCTCTAAATTATTTGGGTCATATAGTAGGGGCTGGTGAATTGAAAATAGATCCCTCTAAAGTGGCAGTCATTATAAATTGGCCTACACCCAAGTCTTCTACAGAAGTGAGAAGCCTCTTAGGGGCAACACGGTATTGAAGGAAGTTCATTTCTAACTTTTCCTCAATTGCAACTCCCTTACATGCTTTAACAAGATTGAATAAGGTGTTTCAGTGGGGAGGCAAACATCAGAAAGCCTTGGACACCTTGAAAGAAAAGATTAGTACAACACATGTAATAGCACTGCCTAATTTGCAAAGACCATTTGAGATCCAAACAAATGCCAGTGACTATGCCATGGGAGTAGTGTTGACACAACACGGTAAACCCATATCTTATCATTCTGAGACTTTTAATCCTGTAGTAGTTAACTAAACTACATATGATAAAGAATTGTATGCATTAGTGTCTAGTCAATTTAACATCTTAAATTTCTCTATATAAATTATCAATCCAAGTATCATAAACTGATGAAGTGTGGTACACCATATGTGCTTAGTTAACCTTTTTCTTACTTCGTTGTTTTATAGATTTTATTTTGTTTTGGGGTTTTGTTTTTTTGTTGGTTTCCTAAAGTATCTAATGCAAATGGAAATCCTATTCTAAGGTCTTAAGAATACTTTTAAAGGTCAAGTATGGATGTAGATTTCAAGACAAAAGTCTATGTCCCTAATAGTAACTTCCAAAACTTAGCACTTCAAAAGATCTTAAAACAGATGTTATTGATGGAATTAGTACTCAAACCTGCAAATATAAAATCAAATTACTAGAGAAATAAAAAGTACCTAAAAATTCTAATTAAACCAAACAGTAAGCTAATGAACTATGAAACCCAATCCTTGCTGCTGTATAAAAAGAAAACTGAACTTAAAGCAATTCAAAAACTGTAAGCAAAGTAAACTAAATCATATTACATCAACTCATATTCTGACCCCTCACCATTCAACTCACTCTGGCTATAGGAGGTAATCATAAATAAATTGAGTAATTTGATATCTAAATTGCATAAAATGAAACTAAGATCAAACTACGCATTCATACTTCAATCTATCACCATTCGACTCGCTATCGCAATAGGTGGTAACTGAAAATGACATGAGTAGTCTAATATCTATCTTGCATAAAATTAAATGAACAAAACAAAACTAAAAGAAATAAACAGTGCTGGAATTAGAACTAAGAAAATAAATCAGCAGAAGGACAAGATAATTCCATCATGTCATTAGTCATTAAAAAGCTATGTGCATTACTAATCTACAATCAACCGGTTGAACACACTTGGATGAATTAAAATTGCATGAATGAAAAATCTAATCTATCAAACTTGAAAGCAATCAAATAACATAATGAAATCAAAGCAAAATTTACAAAATGAAATCTACTCTACCTTACATTCTAATATGCTCCATGACATTTACTTCACATCTCCTTCCATGTTGAGAACATCAAAGCTTTATTCAAGTTCTTCAAAATCACAAAGTACAACAAAGCTCTCTAAAGCTTTCAAAAGCCATCAAGGAAAAACTACAAACTCCAAGCTAAAGAACTCACAAGCTAAAAGACTAATAAGCTAAGCTAACAAATGAAGGAGAGAGATCTCCTATTTATACAAAAAGATGAGAAGCCATCTCATTAATGAGAGTCCATGAATCTCTCCCCCTACCTCTAGAGTCATAATCAAAATAGGAACTGATAAGACATATGTCTTCTTAGAGTTACAATACAATTAGGAGATGTGACACATATCCTCATGATCCCATGATTCTTTCCACTCAAATTCAAATTTGGCCTTAGAGTGCCACATAAGGGTCTTCTAGAAGCTTCTTTTCAACCTACACAAGTCAACAATCTCAACTCATTTGTTAGGTATAAGCATATGCACATTATTTCCTAATTTTTAACCAAAAATTCACTTAAAAGACTTAGAATTAATAAAGATTGGAAAAACATAAATGTGTCCCAATGATAATGAAAGTGGAATGAATGTGGTGACATAGTAGTGAAATGGAGGTGATATAGTGGACATAATAATGAAAGTGTAAAGGAAATGAATGACATTTTCAAGACTCAACATACCCCCCAACTGAAGCTATTGCATGTCCTCATGCAATATATATATTACATTAACTCTTTTGATCCTTAAGCTTTGGCTTAACTTTGCATGATATCATTTGATAACTTCATATTTCTACAAAGTGTTTTACTTGAATTGCAACATGGTTGGTTCTTGTGTTACAACCATTTTTTTTTGTTGTTACCTTCTATTTTGATCTTTGAACTTTGCATAATGGTATTTGATTATTGTTGCAAAGTATATCTTTATTGGATTGCATGATGGTTGGTTCTTGTGTGACAACCATAATTTTGTTTGTATCCAATTTATCCTTTAAGCACTTTTTTGAAGAGCCATTGTATGCTCATAATAACAATTTAATAGTTAATATATGTTGGAAGTATGTGGGCTCCTGAATATGATATGGACATGGCAAGATATGAATATGAATGTATTCCCCCCCAACTGATGGTATTGGCAATTTTATGAAATTAGGAAGAGAAATGTTTTTCCAACAATTATCATTCTATCTTTTTATGGAATTCTATGGTCAAAAGTTAGAAAATGACGTACCTTCACTTACCCTTTGGAATGGATGAGTTGTATGTGTGGTGGCTGAAAAATTTCTGATCATATTCTTCTTCAAGTGGCTGAACAAGAGGAGTCATGGATAGAGAGATGAGATGACTTTTTATTGCTTCTACTAAAACTTGCTGAATCTGCTCCAAAATGTTGAAAATAATAGTGTTCATGTCTTCAAAACTCGTTGGCACAATTCCTACTATGTGAAAAGATATTCTGATGTCGAACATAGTAGGAAATTGTTGGCTTAGTGGCCATTAATGGATGCCACTAGTCAACACGAGCACTCTCACCATTGATGACAATGAGAGTCAAGATGCCCAAACACATCTTGCTAGGTACGAATGAATTTGTCGATGTCGAGTCACCTAGAAGATCTGATGAACAAGGGACATTAATGTATTCCTATTTTTTATCAGCATGAGGACTTGCCATTAAGGCATGCAAGCCTCAAGGTGTTTTTACGAAAGAACTTAGACTGAAAGGACTATGGAATCAATAATTTGCATTGAAGTAGGGCTTATTTGCGGAATGAAAATGACAGGAAATGAAAGATGAAAATGGAAGATGGCAATGGAGAGGAGAAATGGCAATGGGCAATAAGCATATGAAGGAGCCTCTTACTTTTAGTTGTGGGTTATGAATGGACAAAAATGGATGGAAAGTGTATGTGAATCTAAATGGAAAATATGGAGGAAAATGAGATGAATGGTTTATTATGATGGATGGATGTGATGGATGGATGTGATGGAGACAATAGTATCTGAAAGTTTTTCAAGTGCTTGGATCTGATTTTGCGTCAACATATTTCATCTTTGTTACTGATCATCCTTTTATGAAACAAATTGGTCTCTTAGAGAGACACCATCCTCTTGTAGTCATTTGTCCTTCCTCCTGGATCCTACAAAAAAAACTAATACTTCTTCTGCAATGGAATGTAAGGTTATCAAAGGAGAGAGGTGATCAATCTCTCTAATTATGATATTTACACACAAAACTAAGAATTTGTATTAATGAAACAAGTT